>JAPMOR010024236.1:572888-713637 GCA_026543865.1 Argiope aurantia | reverse complement strand
CAGGTGCACATTCCCGGCCTCCAAGGTATACACGTGCCAAATTTGGTAGCTGTAGGTTGAATGGTCTGGTCTGTAGAGCGCCAACACACACACACACACACATTGAGCTTTATTATAAGTATAGATATAGATAGATGACCTTAAAAAGTATTTGAATTGTTGTTTCAAGTAAAAGAAAGTCGATATATCTGAGTTTTTTTTTTTTTAATTTTTGATGAATTTTTATGAAAGAAATTGCGTTTTATTTAATGATTAATTCTTTATCCAGTCCCTTTCTTTCATTCATTTTAGATTCAAATGTTTCCTCCGTGCAAATTTGCAATCATATCTAGAACTGAAGGCTCCACCTTCGAATACGAGAGAGACATCGGATTGTTCAATGACTAGATTTCTTTTTATTGAAGGGCATAGTAAGTAAAAATCATAACTGAATGTTAACAAGCAGTCGTGGAAGAGGTTTTATACCTGTAATGGATTAGACGGAAATGAGTACATTTTGTTGTGATTTCAATATGAAATTTAACGTTCGATGGCCAATCGTAGTTCATGTTTTCGGTACGAACTGTCATTTTTGCATTCAACTGAATTCTATGTAATTCAAAATAAATTAAAACAAACGAAGAAATTAACCATCAGAATATCTTCTTTAAATTCAGAAATTATCCCTTTCGTTCATTTTTCTCTTTCAATAGAAGACAACTTATATTAGATAATCAAGAATGGGACTGATGTTCCATTGTTCTAATTGCTTCATTTTTTTCTAAACACATAACAAAACAAAATTTGCAGCTCTTTGCGAGTTTAGTTTTATTAACGTCCCATTTGAATGTAACACTAGGTTAGTTATATTGAGGATGACCTCACAATTTTGAACCCTTGTCAGATGAAGAGGACAGCCCCTGAGCTGGTATTCTCCTCTCCAATCTTCTACATCACACCAGCGGACTCCGTTTGGACTCCGACATCAGATTGAACATGCACTAGACTCACATAAAGTTAGATGTTAAGTGAAATCAGATTTCGAACATGAAACCCTGAGGCCAAGATCTTACCATAAACCATGTCAACCAGATTTTTGCAAGAGGTATTTTGGTCTTTGTAATATTGGCATTTATATGAAAATGCAGAATATCCACAACATCGAATAATCTCTTCGTTGATATATATTTACTTACATGTATAAGTAGATGCGAGGGTTTTTTTTTTTTTTTTTTTTTTTTTTTGTGGGGAAATATGGCATTTGTCCGAGGATGGAAGTTTTCTCTTGAGGAAGTAGCTTCACCATATCCGTCCTGTGACTTCGTCAGAGATCAGTTTCTCGAAAATTCTTCATAAATTTTCTTACATTTCTAGATGCATGTACTTACAGTTATTTTACATATGCATACATAATACAATTAACAAACATACAGTGGACCCCAAAATTAAGTACACACTTCGAAAGTTTGAAATACTTTATGAATAAAAAGTTTAAATTTAATTCGGAATAATTGAATTTTCCAATGTCGAAATTATTGTTCTGTCTCTCCCTCTATGTGAACAAAAAAAATTTGTTTCTTTCCTTCCTTTTATTCATAAAAGTAATGGATATGAGACTTTACCGAAAAACGATGTCACAAAAATTGATTATACACTTAACGAATTTGTAAATTTCTAACCACTTTTTTTAAAAGAAATTCTTTAAAATATTAGGACAGTTGCGCATGAACAACATAAACGTAATAATAGTTTTTCATGAATGTAATTATTGTTTTCAATTTCAAAATCACTTAAAATGAGCTCTAGGAGGGAAATTTCTGAAAAGGAACGTTGTTTAGTTATCAAATGGTCAAAAGATGGCAAATCTCTTCGAAAAATTACGTTGTTAAATGGGAAAAGTCATGGTTGTGTTCAAAAAATAATTCAGAAGTATCGAAAATCTGAATCTGTAGCCAATATTCCAGGAAAAGGGTGTAAGGAAATTGTAAGCACTACTGCAAAGAGGAAGATTATACGTTCAGTAAAAAAAATCTGCAGTTAAGCACCCCCAAACTTGCATCGTCGATGTCCTCAGAAATTGGAAGAAGCGTTTCAACTGAAACTGTTAGACGTGTTCTTCATAACACAGGATTTCACGGCCGTATTCCAATAAGAAAGCCACGCATTAGTCACGTCAATTGAAATTGAAAAGACTTTCTTTTGCAAACAGTCATATTTCAAACCCGGAATCATTCTGGAATACTGTTCTGTTTTCCGATGAGAGCAAATTCAATCTGTACGGACAATATAAAGTGTGGAGGGAAGTTAGGAAAGAACTAGATCCTAGAAATACCGTAAAGACGGTTAAGTATGGAGGTAGATCCGCCCTGTTTTGGGGCTGTATGGCAGAAGGAGGAGAAGGAGAGCTTGTCTTCATGTGTAAAATGTGTATGAATAGAAGAGTATATCTTGACATCTTAAAAAATAATTTACAAAAAAGTGACGACAAATTAAGACTTGGATCAAACTTTGTCTTCCATCAAGGCAATGACCCGAAACATATGTCGAAAATAATCAAGTTTTATTTGTTGTACCACTGCAAGCAGTAGCTACATACTCCTCCCCAATCTCCAGACCTAAATGTCATAAAAAATTTATGGGCTCAGTTAGAAAAATCTTTTCATGAACATGATGTGACGAGTAAAGGGATCTAACGAAAATTTTAAGGGAAGAGTGGGCAAAAATTTCTGTTGAAACAACAAAAAAGCTGATGGAATCCATACCTTAAAGATTTCGAGCTGTGATCCAGGCAAAAGGATATGCGACTAAATATTAATTTGCTATTTTTATGGAAATTAATAAAGATATATACTCAATTTTGTGGTGCATTTTTTTTCTCCAAGTGTCATATTAATTCTTTAAAAAAATAAATTCAATTTCGCAATTCTTTTCTTTACACATTGTAAGAGGAGAACAAATAGTATTAACATTAAAAACAAGATTTTCTTACAGCAAAATTTATCTCTTTTGGTAAAAACATATGTAACACGTTTAGGTGTATATTCAGCTTTGTGGCTCACTGTAAATTCATTCAAAGAAAAACACAATAGAAAACTGCGCTATAATTAGTTATATTGTAGCTGCCAGTCGTGATCATAATCACACACAAATGCAGATAAAAAATGAACCAAAACGCTTTTCCAGTTACTTTTCAATCTCAGTACAGAAGGCGAAATATTTCCAAAATTTAATTGCAAAGCCCTATAACTTTATCATTTCGAGAGATAATAAAGAAGTACTCAGATTTCCAGTCTTTTCTTTTATTGCCAAGTTTCAGATGAAATTTTAAGTTTCAGTCAAATTCATGCAAATATTTTATTTTTGACTAATCTTCGAATAAAATATATTGAATAGTATATATTTTAAAAGCTGTTCTTATCACTACAATAAGAAGACATTACACTGAAATCCCTAATCCTCCTATAATCCTTGAAAATATGCCTAAAAGTCATGGGATAGCGGCATGCGAATTTACAAATAGCGCATATGTATCGTTAACAGAGTTTTAAAAAGTTGAATACCGTCAATGTTATATGTCGAAGTCTAATAAAATTATATTGAATAAGATGCGAATGACTGACTCTCTGACAAGAATTAACCCAGTTTAAAAGTAGAATATATGAAGTACAGTATATGGGGCATACTATTTCAGAGCTAGTAAGTTTTTAGATTCTATGCTCCATTCTATGCTCCTATTCTATGAAGGGTGTATCCAGAATATTTTATGTAACGCATTGCCTTTCACAACGTCCAGACCTGATGAATGATCTCCACTAGCGATGACTATTCATGGGAACAAAGAAGAAATACTGTATGAATTTATTGTGCTATTCACTGAGGTATATATGGAAATTATTTCTCTGTGGTCATGCAAAAAAAAAAAAAAATTGAGCACTGCTAAACAATAGTAGAAGAACGAGTCGAATGCGTTTATTCACAGCAGATTATCGATGTCAGCCTCTCATCCGGGGTCTCGAACATGAGCCCTTGGTGATAGAAATTTGACATAGGGAAATTAATGTGGACTCTTGATGACCTAAAAGAAGAAAGAGCAATCCACTTTTCAGATGCAACAAATTTATGGTTTATTTCGTGTGTGGTATAATCTTGAGAAGTCATAGCTCCACACTAGCAACAAATCATTGTATAAGCAAATGGTTGCCGGCGTCCTGGCATAGGCGTACCGCGTCTTCCATGTGCTATGGACGTCCTGTGTTCGATTCCCGGTTCGGGCAGGGTTGTTCTTCATCTGTTCCATCTGCGAGATGTGCTTCTCTGTAAAAAGGGTTTGTGCAAGTGATTGTGATGCGTCAGTAGCTAAGACGTACTCTTGGTCCAAGTTTGCTCTGCTAAAACAAAAGACGCACCCTCGGCTTAAAATCGCTGACTTTGTCAGCGAACTTGACCATGGCAAGTGCCATTAGAAATAACAACAACAACAAGTTAATGGTAACTGCATATTGTTATAAGATGTGTTTTTTTACTTGTATTGGGTCCTCTAGTCAAATAGAACAATTCTTATAGCTATATAAGGCCGATCTGCATTATCAATTACATTTCTAAATTATTTCTTCCATCCAAATAACTATAAGAAGTTACAGTATAATAATGTTCTGTGTCTCAAGATCCACATTTTTTGGATTGAATTGACCACTTAAATAGCCAAACATGAATTACATGTTACATACTTGGGCGTCATCGAGAAAATCCTTCATACACGAGATCCAATATTTACCACGCTCATAAAGGTGTGTGCATCTATAAAGAGCTTTGTTAACTACTCTCCTTGCTGTATCCACAGATTGGTTGCATTCATACTATTGCTACCTTTAACGAGCTCGAGACAATATTAAAGAGATTTCCATTGACCTGTACTAACTTGTTTTATTGTACCAAAAAAGTATATCTAAATTTTTGAAAATAAAAACGTTTAAAAGAAATTTTAAGAAACTTTTTATTTACTTCTGTATTTCCCCCTCATTATTATTAATACTTTTCTTATTTCTCTGCAGCTTAAAACTTTAAATTATATGGAACCTAAATTACGGAGATAGGCTGAAATAAATCCACCTCCAGGGAAGAAAATGATATCCTTCTTTACTAGTTCGTATTGCACAAGCTCACACGGGATGGAATTACGTAGACTTGGCGTTTAGTGTCATATAGCAAACATTACTTGAATAAGGATAGAAAATTTTCATTTAAAACCTTTTGAAGTGATTTCAAACTTTTTAAAAAAGCATTTTTATGGTATATCATTATAATGCCTTTTAGATGAAAAAAATGTCTTTATTTAATGTTCTTTATACAGCTATATCTATTAAAACTATCTCTTATCTGTTTGTCCGTTAATGCATTATAGACCCAACTATTAGAATGAAATATGATAGAAGTACACTGTGAAGAATGGGACTATGCACCTGAAAACAACTTTTGACACTTAAATTAGTTTTAATTAATCAAAATGAAACGAAATTTCAATAGTTTTTGTGATAACTTCTGAAGATATTACTTCGCACAAAGAAAGCTACCAACTATATCCCCTTAAAATTTGAAACCTTTTACACCAAATTAAAATCTAAACATTCGTTTTTTTACTAATGTATTTAGTTACGCAGTTTTCCCTCAATTTTTCCCTATTTGTAATTTACAATAGTAATTTCATTTGTTTAAATTTAAGCCAGATCTACTTCTCTCCACCAAACCTTTAAATCATTTCTTTTCTTTTAAGCCATGAAAAGACAGTTCAAGATTTTATATCTTAAAAACATTAGATCTCTCTCTCTCTCTCTCTGCATGATCTTAAGCATAAAGTAGATTTTATTTCAGGATTAGATTGATCATGCATTAAGTATTAAGCGTATATAAATTATTTAGATTTTTATAACATATAGCTATAAATTCTATTAACATTCCAAATATTTTCATTCATTAACGCTTAGTGTCATATTCTTAGTTTTATTTTTTAATGCAATATATTAATTCGTTATCTTTATTTAATTTTAACAAAATATTTTTAAATTAAAAATATATTTAGATTCAGTTAATTTTTTATAAATGTAACGATTTTAGTTAGTATTCTATACTTATTTTTACATTTTCTTTAATTGTAACATCGCTTACTGAATTATTTTCTTCAATTTATTTATTATGAAAAACAAGTTTCCGAATTTCTGAAGTATATTTACTTTACAAACAGCTCATTTCAAAGTTTCTTTTTCAAAATTTGTTTTCAGTTTCAATGCTATACTTTGCGTCAAAAAAAAATATTTTGATATGTATTCACAACGAAATAAATTCGTTCCATTCTCAAAAAGTAGCAAAAATTTTCGATTAATAATTCGTTACTCTGTCTAAGCTTCTTCCGCCCATAAAATATTTTTTGCGTATAATTCCGATATTTGGCACTTATATTATTAATGAAATTTATTCCCGATTATTCTCATTCGTTTAATTCGTAGCAGTTCTAAACAACCTATTTGGCATTTCAAAATACTAATAATTGATTATTTTTTTTTTTGCTAATTAATATTTTTGAATTGACAAGAATGTTTCGTGAATAGAAATACGGCTTTCGGAGCTTATTTGTATTAAATCAGATTTCACATTGAGTTTAATTTATCAAATACTATACGCATTATTCGCTTATATTATGGAGATATTATATACCTTTGCTTACTTAACAAAAAAAAATTCAAACGTTTATTACACACTTATATATGTCAGAAATGATGTTTGCAAACAGGAATTAAATAGTAATTTGAAACTGAGACTTAATCGAAATAACTGAACATATAAAAATATTAAAATAAGAGAAAAAAATCTCCATTTTCAATCTTATGAAGTTTCTATTTTAGTTCTAGGGAATAAGAGTTTTTTTTAAAAAGTTTTATAAAACTCAACTAATATATTCCACAATGTTGCGCCTCTGGTAATAACGCCCAGGGCACTTATTCTGCCAGCCCCACTCTAATTACGTCGCTGCCTTTTTACTCCCAGTACACGTTACAATACCAGGGCATTTCTACTTTTATTATCAGTAACGCATTTAGAGCGTGTCTTTCCTCAGTTTATGCCTAATTTGTATATCTCAAATAATCGATGTTTGTATAATAGCTAGAACATATACTTGATTTCTAATCATAAAAGTTTTTTCTGTGAAATAATACTTTGTGGTAGGAGTGGTAAGTTAAGTGCATCTGAAATTGAAAATAAATGCCACATTTCTTTCTAAAATCTTAACTTGTGCTTTCAAAATCCCATATGAAACACAAAGGCAAATAATCAATGGCTTAAATTCGACATAAATGCGTTACCTCTTCAGGTTCCTCAAAATTCAATTAATTGCACATAGAATACAAAATATACACATATATATATATTTTTAATTTGCTCCTAAAACTTTATGCCTTTTTACTGACCGTTTTTATTATTGTTGATTTAATTATTTCAAAATGTCAGCTATGTATTTAATTTTTTGAAAATATTTCCCTTTCTACTTAAAAATTTTTATGTTTGGTTATTTATTGAATTAATTCACTGAAATTTTAAATTTTTATAGCTGCATAAAAAATAGAATTATGAATTTTCAATAAAATTCATAATTTATTTTAACTGTTAATGTGAAATCAATAAATTGGATGCTAGTATTTTTATTTGTAAATTAGTA
This sequence comes from Argiope aurantia, assembly GCA_026543865.1. Classification (NCBI taxonomy): domain Eukaryota; kingdom Metazoa; phylum Arthropoda; class Arachnida; order Araneae; family Araneidae; genus Argiope; species Argiope aurantia. Next base: position 705,950 of record JAPMOR010024236.1, on the reverse strand, counting down.
ATTAATTTAAGATTTATTTTTATTAGCTTGTTTACTTCTAAATTATTCACCCGGTTAGTTTTTGCTACTCACCTTCAGTTTTTTCAGAAGTGACTGCGCGCTTTACTGATAATTATTTTCTTTATCATCAATCGCAACATTTTAAATTGAAAAATTACAATAAAATAAATTTTTATTTAAATTTTTTCAAATTAGTGAAGATTGGAATGAATTTATTATTTGTTTTTCATCATTAATTTCTTATTGCTTCACATTCTCATTCGCCAATATAGGGTTTACAACAAAATATTCTGTTTAATCTGAAAGAAAAAAAGAAAAGAGAAAGGCAATAAAGATTGATTTTTTATTTAACGATTTATGTCTCCATCTATAAAATGGTTTGAAAAGTTTAAATAGCCTTATTACTAAGTTATAGTTTATATTATAGTTTCACTCAATTGGTAAGTTAGAATAAAACTTTCCACGTGATCTTGTTAGTTTCTCTGTCGATAACGACATTGATTATTATGAATCTTTTCGATTAATATTGTTGGATAAATAATTTTTGCATCGAATTTTTCCATTTGCTATTTCGCCTCTGTATCTAAACCATTCTCTTTATAAAATCGTCATAAAGATTCGTTTTAAAGTAAACTCAACTGAATTATCCCACGTGATACATATGTGCAGAAGCTACACTGAAAGCAAATTTGATGAACAGCTCAAGAATGACTACTTTTTTCTTCCAAAAGAAAAAAAAAGACAATTTCTACAGATTATGTATTGATATTAAGTTATTACCTAAAGAAACAACCTAAGTCATTCAACTTGTTCCTATCTTAAAATCTGAGTCTCAAAAAAAAAAAAAAAAAATCCCTATACAATGAGAAATTTTTAGGTCTTCACACAAAATCTCGTCAGAATTTAACATGTCTTTGAATTAAATTGTGATTTGTTTCATTCAAAAATGAAAACTTTAATTCATTTTTTAATAAGTTTCAAAATGCTTTAGCCAAACTCTTAAATTATGTAATATATCTAATACCTAATATAAGAGTAGAAAAAATATTACGAAATATATAAGTATTATGCACCTTTTTAAACAAAAATCTGAAATACTCATGTAATTGAATAAAAGTAGATGAAAATATGCAGACTTAACATTTCAAAAGCAGAAAAAAATAGTATCCAATTATAAATATCTCAATGAATATTTAAGTTACTGCAATTAGTTGATAGGTGCTTTCTTTGAATGACGTCACATGAAAGGGCGTTATTGTATGACATTATTATATTTTAGTTTTTCTGCAGCATGGTGCTACGGCGAAGGGAGATGTGTATATATTAGTAAGGTGGACACCGTGTAGAGTTATTTCTTCTTCGGAATGACTCCTGTCGTCATGTTTTCAGTTCACTTATTAGTGTGGTTGTATGTTTGCCGCTAAGATTGTTTTAGTTTTTGAAACATGCATCATTCCGCGATTTATTTAATGTAAAGAAATGTGACCAAGTTGATTGTTTATGATATTTCGTTTTTGTGGACAGAGAACTGTTTTTTACTTTCGTTGCTGTTTTAAATGTTTATAATTACATAAAAGTATATTATAAATATAATTTATTACATTTTTACTAAAATGGCCCCAAACTTTGTATGTATTGCTCCTCATCCTACTATGAAGGCGCGAGGTTGGAAAATAAATTGTAGAGGATTACAGTGTTTAGGTTCTTGATTGAAAGGTAAGCAGGGTGATAGAAATGTGTTTATTTGCATTATTTAATTTTATATTAAATTATTTATTTTCGAACCCTCTTTAATTGAAATATTCATATGCAGGTTTTGATTATTTGAATTCTGCACACTAGCATGTGAGTGTAAATGTCAGACGGTGTTGAGACTCGTTTTTTCCCGCTGTCTTTGAATTGCAGTTTTATAAGTTTTTCACTGTAAATTTTTAACTTGAATGTACATGTATGTTGTATTTTTGAAATAGCAGAACTAGTAAGCCGTTTTTTTCTTGATTTGCAGTGTAAAAATGGTTTGTTAAAATCATCTTTCCTTGTCTATCCTACTTAAGTAAAATTAAATTTGTGTTCTTTCTGATTTCGTAATGGTTGCATGCAGCTCATTTATTTGTCTAATAATCAACTGCAATATAATACACAAGAAAGAAAAATAAATGAGTTTAGTTTTGTTGTTTAAACAAAAATTGCCTACTACTAAAACGATTAAATTTTTCACCTGTCAAAATTGTGGGTTAATCATTCTTTCATTTTTTTTATATATATATAAACAAAACAAATTTGTCTATCTAAATTTTTTTTATTCTTTCATTGTAAATTATCTTTCTCACTCTTTTAATACACCTTAAACTGCTGGTTGTTTTATCTTTACATGAATGGTTATTCAATTACCAATTAATAGTCTGCAGTGTATGTTAATGTGTTAGCTTACAGAAGACTAATGATTCTAAATCTAAAAAGAAATTTTGTAAATGAAACTAATTAATGGTTGTTTATCTTTAATTATGCTTAAAAATCTTGCTAAAGGTGTGTTTATGTTTAAATATTTACTTCCTGGTACATAAGCTGATTTATGTGGTTAGATCCTTTTGAAGGAAGTAATTTTGCTTGTCCTTTTTGTTTCTCTTTAGCTTTACAGTGCTACAAAAATTTAATATATTTAGAATTAATAGTATTTGTTTTTACGTCGGATAATTAACATTGTTTGTGTATTCCTGAAATAAATACATTGTTTTAAGAAATATCCTTGTAATAAACTTATTTCTAAGAAACAATAACCTTAGGCTAGATACGAAATAATTGCATTTTGCGGCAGGTTTACATATTCACATTTCTTGGCTTGAATTTCTTTACCTTCTGTTATTGATGAAATTCTAAAATAATATTCTTCATATTTACGAGAATGAAATTCTCTTAATTGTGAATGAGAGAAGATGTTATTTTATAGTTTTGAACATTAATATAATTTTTTGTAAAGATAAGTTGCTTGCACCTAACAGTCATTTAGTCAATTTCTTTTTTTACACACAGAGTTTTTATTTATTTTTTGAAGCTTTGAATTTGAATGGCAAATATGCATGTTATCTTTTCATGCTTATTTTTATATGAAAATTATGTATTTTTTTATGTATAACAAAAGTTGTATGCTGTTAAAATGAATAACTTGTTACTAAACAGTTTATTTATAAAATTTTTTTATTATTTTCTTTTTAATGGATTTTGACAAACAGGATTGTGCAATTTTTATTTGTATCGAACTAAATATTTTGTACAAACCTGCATACAATAAAGCATAGCATTATTGATACTATGACAATACAACTGACACAAATGGACACGAAATGTTAAAATCTTGCAATATTCTAATTTCTTGTTATAAAAATGCTGTATGTTTTTACCTTTTAATTATTTCCATTTTAATAGTACGCTTTGTTTATAAAACTTTAAACTTAATAATTTCATTCAAATGTTTAGTTTTATTAATGAGCTTGAATAAAGTAAATTTTAAATACAAAATTTAATAATGGATATGTGAAGGATTAAAAAATTATCTTTAGAGTACAGTACCAGATCATGATATTCATAAAATTGACTTCAAAATTATTTGCAGTATATAACTCTTGCTGATTTTTTTTTTTTTAATATTTCTGTGAACAGTTTAATTATTTCTACACTGAATGATTTTAAGGTGAACTTAACAGCTTATATAACCTGTGTTTTTGTGATAAAAATGAATACAATTTGAATTTCATTTGAAAAATGTGTTGTGATGGAAAGGGGGAACATTCTTTTTTATGCATTAAAAAGCATTTCAGGTTTTGAAAAATTAGAATGAAAAGACTAAAATCTCTATAATAAATAATGATTTCATTTGTATGAAAATTTGACTTCTTAGGAATTCAAATTTTTGTTTTGGAGCTTATAAATTTTATATATTTTGTGTGCATTTTTTTAATTAACTTTGTTGAAATAAAACAGCATGGAAGAAATTAATATAAAGCGGTTTGTAAGACTACCATTCATTTCTCTCAAATTGATGCCCAATAAATTGCTTTCTATTTATAATCTGATATTAAAGTTGCTATATATTTTATTGGTTACTTGCAATTTATTTAACATAAGTTTTTATAAGAGAAGTTAAATCATGTTTAATGTTGACTATATGTGTGAACTGTTTTTAAGAAAAAATAGATTGAATGAGTTAAAACGATTAAGATTTAAAAATAATTGAATGATTATACAACATCAGCATTTTTCTAATAAAATCATCTCTATAAATTTACTATCTATATTAAAATGTATCTTGAGAAAAGTTCAAAAATTTCCAATCATGCTAAGAATAAAGTCATGTACATCTTATTTCTATAGTATTGCATCACTTGTGTGTACCTTTCAGAAGATGCATATTATTACCCTTGATACAAATGCTACGAGATCATCGTGTATGTTGAAATCTAAAGTTTTCCTAAATTATTCTTTAAAAAGGTACCAAGAAATTTGTTATAAATGTTTGAATATTTTTCTTTAGTTTGAAGTGGATTCCACTGTATAAATATAGAATATTGTCAGCTTGAATTGCCTTAACGTATACGAGAAAGGGGTGCAAATAGTTTTCTATGTATTAATAAAATGTATGCTAATTTGACTCCTTTTAATTATTCAATTTCTTGTATTAGTTTAACAAAACTTCCTTATTGCCACGTAATTAAATTCAATGCATCATGATTCTGATATTTGAAAAAGGTGCATGAGGAAAATATTTCAATGTTAATTTCAGTCTTCATTCTTTAATTGAGATATAGATAAATGCAAGTATTTAAAGGAATTTGGGATTTTCTGTTTTAATTTTCATTTGTTTGAAGTTAAATGAACAGAGAAAAAAAATGCATGGTTCAAGACTTTTAACTTTGTCATAATGATTGTATCATGTAAAACATTTCTTAAAGATGTGTTACATTTTAAAAAACATGTTATTTTTTAAGGACTCCTAGCAATAAAATGGTCAAAGAAGTTCTGACAAGTATTTGAATCATTTGATATAAAATGCCCATAAAGAAAATTAATCATTACAAAATACCCATCTGTCAATTTCGTATAATGTTTACTTCAAAAATATATAAATAGAGAACTGCATTTCATGATAACTGAATGAAATTGTTCAAATAATGTTCCTCATATGTAATAAAATTAATTGTGAAATTCAAATTCAAAAAGTTAAGATTTTAGATGCTGGTGATTTTATGAACATGTGTGCACTGTTGTTCCTAAATTAAGGGGCAACATTTTATTAGAAACAGTAAGTTGTAATAGTTTTTACATTTATAAGGGGATAATTGTATTTTTATTTAAACATAAAGTAAAAATGCATGAACATAGTTTATATTCTTTAACACAGTTTTAATTCTATAATGTAATATATATATATATGCAAAGTTGTGGAAATACAATATATTTAAAAAGAAAATATCAATATACGATTTTTAGAGTGATAAGCAAGATGATTATTTGAATTTTATTAGTATTTTTCTTATGAAATCTTAGCAAGGGATAATTGGTTATGCATGCATTACCATGTCTTTTGTCCCATGGTAATGCATGCATAACATCAGTTGTACCTATTCTTAACCAGACTATATAGAAATATTTGAGTTGAATTCTATCATTCCAGTATACAAGTATTGCAAGGCTTCAATTTCTATACACAAGTACTTTTTTTTTATTTCTTCTTTGATTGGTTGTGTATAATGCCTTGTCAAATGCCTAAAAGTACATAGCATGTATATTTTATAGGATTAAGGTCAGAGTGAGTACATAAGTTCCTCCGGCCAATGTTTTTTTTTTTTTTTTTTTTCCCTGTTTTTTTAAAAATTGGTACATGTTTTGCAATGATGATATCATCCATAAACATAAAAGTTTTAAACATTGCAGTGAAAATTGTGCATGTGGAACATAATATCCTGGTAATAAGTGTGGGCATTCATAGTTTTCCTTTCTAAGATGTAAACCATATAGTATTTCTAAGATACATATTTTAAGACGCTTAGTAACAGTAATGATCTAATTTACCTTTGCAGTCATAAGTTTTCAAGATCTTGATGGAAGAATAGGCAGTTCTGGCTTCATTTCAAACATATTACAACCTTAAATCAGAAGTACATAAAATCTGCTTTTATTCAACTACTGGACATTTCCCTACTGCTCGTTGTTTCAGATGTTGTGTTAATGATATTGCTTATATTTATATTGAATATTTATTTTGCTTTTTAAGATTGCATGTAACTTTTTTTTCGTCAGATTGACAGCAGTTATGTGATATCTGTAACAAAGCCTTATTTGCAATATTTTTTGATGGCTGGAACTTGTTTAGTACTAAACAAGTTACCCTTATTAACTCGCAATTCTTCCATGGGCAAGACCATCAGTATGTGTTCTTTGATTCAGGTCAAGATGAGAGAGAAAGCATTAAAAAATCAAAATAATAATAAAATAAATAAATAAAATGTCTTTATAACACATGCATATTTAATTATTGCACTTTTTTATCCTCTTTTGTGGACTTAGTACCAGTCACTTTGTCAAATATTTGTATATTCACCAGTAAATTTGCAACAAATAGTTATCATGCCCGATATTCATATCAGCTTCTTTCGAGTTCTTGCATGTTACTTTTGCAAGTGAAAATTGGCATTTTGTATTTGTTCCATTAAATATGATTAAACTGACTCCCATAAAATTGTCAGTTTACAAAAGAATTATATTTTTATCTTTGTTATATTGCTACAATTTAACTGTTTTAGTGTTAAGATAAAAAAAATTTGTACAGGGAAAACTTTTCATGAATTTTGCCTTTTGAAGTTTTGGAGTAAAATTTGCAACTTTTTTTTTGTAAATGAATAACCATTCTTTACCAGTTTATTACTTTCTTTTGATAGTTCTAGGCCCACAGACAATTGGATTTTAATAAAATACTCAAGAAACTTTTTTTTTCCCCTCCGTCTCTTATGGCATGTTCTCATCTGTCCTGTTAAACCTGATATTTTATTATCCATCTTTTTTTTATTATTTATTAAAACTTGAACCTTTCCATAGCTTCTTTGACTTAGACAAATGTGTTGATAGTTACTGGCGAAGGAAATAAAGTAGCCATAGAATGTCTTTAGGAAGGCTTTTTAATTTCTAAGCTTTCTTTTAACTTCACATTATATAAGCAGAGTTTGATAGGCTCTTCAAGATGGTTGCAGATAACCATGTATGAATTAGTTGAAACATACTATTTCTTTTTCATGGCATATTTTCCATATCATATTAAGAGATCAGTCAAGTGTGCATATGTGATCCAGAACTGGAATGCATTTCTTACTTTTGGTATCAATTGTATCTTTTGTAGAGAATGCAAATAATTTTTTCCTCCATATCTGGCATATTTCTTTCTGCTCAGTTACTGTTTATACAATTAGTTTGAAGAAATAATTATACTTCTTGAGGTGAGGACGGTTCATGGATATAACTGTTGGTAAAATTATACTTGAAATTTTTTTTAAAAAAAGCATTATACAATGATTCCCCCTAATTGCATTTTCTTTGTTTTTGAATTCATTATCATTTGTACTATAGTATGAAGAATCCAAATACCTAGAAGGAGTATCTGAATATCCTTAATTGGCCCTGATTAATCAGTTGCATATTTTTGCATTTTATTTCAATTGGAAATTGTAGTTAAAAAGTATTTAGTAACCGTAAATATATAATTTTATGATAGAAGTAAAAGGAATTTAAATTATTCTCGGATTATGACTGTATATAAAATAAAGGTTTAAATATAGGATTCTTTTATTAAACACTTTTTTTTCTTTACATTATTTAAGAATTTATTCCTTCTCTTTTCATATTCTATTGATTCTTAAGTTCTGCTATTGAAAAAAAAAATTTGGAAATTTATTTTTTGCATATTGTTTTAATCTGTTATTTCTCTGTGTTCATTGTTCTCCGTTACCTTCTGTTATGATATTATCATCTTTTGTACTGTAGGCATCATTTGTAGAAACTAACTTAACCTATTACCTACATTGATTTTTATAGCATTATTTTTTAATGGCACTTTAGAGGTTTTTGCACAACTAGCACAATATATATTTTATTTTGGAACATCTGTACTTTTTTTGAAAAATGATTTTATAAGAATTAAAGGTTGTATGTATATTTATTCAAATAAATATTGTAATCGGTGATTAAAACATGTTTTTATCTTTTAAAATATTGAGATAAATGTTTCAAATTAATGACATATATAAATTGCATTGCTGGTCAGATATCTTGATGTTTAATTGTATTTAAAATCTTGTTGGTTGCACTCGTTAATTCTTGTAAAATGGGATAATTTATTGTTATTTGTCTTCTATTTGAGCAAAGAGTAGGTTTGTTTTGTGAAGTATAGTTGTGAGTGTATTAAACAGTTGTATTTAACAGAAATCAATGACATTTAAATACAGAAACTGGATAATTTATTTAAATTTAAAAATTCTTTTACTTGCCCATTAATTAGTTTTGTTATTGAAATTTAAATATTGATTAGTGCAGTGATTCTTTTTTATATTTCTGTCAATCATTTGCTAGAATGTGGTTTCATTATTAAGTTTACTTGTTTTGAAATAAATGATTACAGAAATGGAAACAAGAAAAATTATATCCTTAAGTTATTTTCTTCTGCTAGTTTCTACTTCTGTTAAATTTTAAACGAACATTTGATTTTTGCAAAATTTATTAACCCTGTTGCTACTAATCCGGCCGGGCAAGTTCTATACTAATTGAGCATTTGGGGGCTGTTTCTTTTTCAAGCAAGGAATTCAGAATGTAACACAAAGGCGTCATTATTGATAACTTGCTTTACATCCTGCACCCCTTGTTTAAAACAGAAACTAGCCCATTAATATAGAACTTCATGGTTGGTTTAGTGATGAAAGGGTTAAAATATTGTCAGCTGTAACAGGGTGCTTAGCGTCGTGGAAAAATTCTTAAATTTGAAAAATGTTTTTAAGCACTTTAAAAATGCTTGATTTTGAAATATGTTCCTTAAAAAGGGCTCAATTTTCTCGAAGTGCAAAGAAAGTTTTTGTTTTGTTCCCCCACACATTAAATATAATTCGAAGTCATGGTTGTAAAGATTTGGTTAGTCATGATAGAAAACAAACTAAAGGGAAGAAATCGGAGAAAGAATCCAGGATGAAATAGATCCAGGGGTTCCAACACATATTAAGGTACTTTTTTTCCCGCTTCCTCTTTCTTCAAAAATGTGCATTGCTGTTTATTGGAAAACTTATCTGAACAGGGCAGTATGAAATATTTACTATGTCATACTTGTTATGTCTCGAAAAACGTTCGAACTTGATGTTGAAAAATTTATTTAAGTTGAAATATGTGTATTTTAACCTTTTATATGTTGTTAAAGAAGAATACGGAGGTTGGTCCAATAAAAAATACAGAAAGATGAATTTAATGTGTGCTAATAAGATAAGTTGAACATGGGAGATTCTTTTCTAAAACCATTTGAAGTGAAGCTTCTTTAGTACGTTATATATTCGAGCAGCATTAAAATATTGTTTCGGAGCAATTTTTTTAGACCTATTAGAGATTTTGCTGTATTGAATTGAATTGTAATTAATTTCACATTTAAGTTAGTCGATCGTGTTTAATTTAGTATGATATTTTAATTTGAATCTTTAAGTTTTAAGTGATCATGATTTCTATGTCCCCATTCATTTGAAAATTGTTATTTGTTAGAAAAATCTCGCCAAATTTTAATTTTTTCTGTGAAAAAAATGCGAGATCTAGTACCTAAAGTTTTCAAAGAAATTTAAAAAAAGGGGGGGTCAAAATCTTTGTTCTCCAAGGTTTAGATTTATCATTTTATAACGATTGCTTCTCTTTTTCTTTCTATAACTCTTATCGAATTTTTTCCCCCAGTTACTCTCTTTACATATAAAGGTTTGACTATGACATTTGGGAAGTTACTTCTTAGGTATTAGAGGCTCACCAAGAAAGGATTTTTGATAATTTTAATTCGGAGTTTAATTTAAAAATAAAAACAGAATTTTAACTAGTTTTTACCATAACATCAAAGCATATTGGCACAAAATTTATTTTTATATGGTTTAAAAGTTTGAAAAAAAAGTTTTTCAATGATACTACTTTTGTTTCATTGAATGCATTTTCTTAGAGTAAGTAATTTTTGATAAATTAGGTTATTGCTATAAGTTATGCTCAAATTTTCATTATAATAAAATTCTAATACACTTTCTTTTGCAAGACTGCCAATAAAATTACTAAATGTAGTAGGTTAGTGCAGAAGGAAATTTCCATGTGAAATTGTTGAATCTTATTTATTGTAGGATACATAAGAATAAAAAAACAAAATGTTTGGTCATATTTTGCTTCTACATCAATATCGATATTTTCAGAAATGATGTATCCATCTAAATGAATTGGTAATTTGTTAATTTTAAGAAATATTGACAAAGATCACAGATCTTTATTGTTAATTGTAAAAAAAGTTGATTTAATGGGGGGAAAAACTATCAGTACCAAAAAAATTTTATGATCACATTTATGTTTTTAAAAATCAAAAAGACTATGTTTTACAATAGAAAATGTTGTGGAAGTACAGAAAAAATGGAATTTAAAAAATATACATTTAAATTTAATTTTTTAAAATTTTCCTACAAAAACTATGCATTTTTAAGAAACATGCTATGCTTGTAAAATACGTAAGTTTGTGTATGCATGCATTAACAAAGGTGCTTATTTTTTAAATTTTTTATTTTATTTACTTTTGATAAGATGCTTAAAAGTACTTAATTTTTCCAGCAATATCTCACTATAAACTCTGTGTAAATATGGGATGGGTATCTGATTTTGTAAAAGGAAGGGATGGAAACAAAACCCCTGCTTCACTTTGTTGGAAGTTGTGATTTAAGAAATGTAATAAAATTTTAACTAAGAAAAAAATACTGCTAAGGGAGTAGATGATTCTTTTAAATAGTCACTTCATTGATTGCTAATAAAAGCTTAAATACAAATCTTAATTTTCTTTTAAATAAAATTAGTTTTTGGTAATCATTTTAATTTTTATTTACTGCGGATTGTTGGTTTATTACTTTTAATGCCAAATCTTTTACTAAAATTTCTGCAAAGATTCTGATATCAATAGTTTATATCTTTCATTGGTAAATAATACTGAAATTTTCCAAACATTTGGCTATTTATTACCTTTTTTAGAAACTTTCATCTTAAATTTATTTAAGGCTAATTTTCCCCAGAAAGTTATGCTTCGCATAATTAAATTTCGAATGATCCGTAATCAAGCATTTAATTATATACATTTTTAAATAATAAATCAGCATATTTATTCCAAATATGTTTGACTTTCTTGAATTGTTAAAAATATTTTGTATATTGAAATCTAATTTAAAGCATTGAGAAAATAAGTTATTCCTTTAAGTATTTTTCAGTGTTTATTCAAACATATCATCCAATATAGATCGACACTTACAATGTAAATTCAACTATTATATGCGAGTTATTTTAGTTTTATTTGTAGTTATCCTATTTTCTGAAGAAACATATCCTTTCAGGATGCTCTTTTGAATTGCGTAATAAGGGACTTCAACTTATTTTCAAATGATTGAAGAAATTTTGTTTTTAGAAGGGGTAAAAAGGGGGGATAAATTTTAGTTTTGGGTTTTAAAAAGATTTAATTTATCAAATTTGTTTCAAAATTTATATTCTGTTTCTGCTCTGTAGCAATATGGCTTTTTCTTTTTTTAGTATAAGTTGATATGCAATTATGTTGCATTATTATTCATTCTCATTTCTGTTTTTTAAGCATTTGATGTAAAAACTGTAATTGCCAAAGAATTATCTGTGATATGGAGCCCCACCATAGTAGACCTTCTCGTTTAGAGAAGCAAGAAGAATTTGAAGTTGAGGAAGAAGGTCAAGGCTTTATGCTTCTTTCTCCTGTTACTATACAAATTGAGGATAGAGGAGGTAATCAAGGAGATGAAGATCAAGATGACAAAAACAAAGACAGTCCATATGCATGTGATGCTGATGATGATAGTAGCAGCCCTAGTGGGAAAGCAAGTAATCCTGATCTTTCCCCTGATACCATGGACAGATTGACTGAAAATAAGCCTGAACGAAGAAAAGTAATTTAAATTATTTTATTGTTATTATTATTAAAATGTTTTTTTCTTCTATCCAAAAGACTGAAATCTCAAATTTGTGTTTCGCGTATAAAGAAAATTATATGGAGAAGACTAACTTTTATAGGAGAGTATAATATGCATAAAATCTTCATGTTGTCTCAGAATGCAATTTATTCTACTCGTGCTTATGTTAAAAGTCAAGTGTAAACAAAATCAGTATTTTAATTCTGAATCTACAATTTAATTTTAAACAATAGAAAAGATGTATGATATTGCTACTTTTATGATGAATGTCTTAAAATCTGTTGTATAGAAGGGAATAATTGTTTAAAATGTGAAGGGGGAAAGTTTCATTCTCATCTAAAAAGTGTTAGATCTGATTACTTTCATGTTTATGCATACATAAGTTTTAATCAAGAATTTGCAAGTCTCCTTATCTGATATTTCATGATTTGGTTTGAAATTAGGTTTATCATGAAAACTTTTATTAAATGTTTTCTGTTCTCCTATGACTTCAAAAGTAAAAAAAATACCCATTTCTTAGAAAAGTCTAAAATAACTAAAGCTTATTCAAGTAAAGTTCTAAACTGAATTAGCTCATAAAAATCGCTTTATTTCATCAATGATTTCATTCCTGTGCATAGTAAATACTGCAGATTAATATTTATTTATTAAGCTGTTTCTGCCAAGGTGTGCCCTTAAAATATTATTTGATAAAATTCAGTTTCGTTATTTTGCTTTGCTTGCTTGTTGGGTTTCATCAAATGGTTTTTTGATAAGCAAGAAAAATAATACAGTAAATGAAATTTGGATATGTTAAGATTTGAATAATTAATATTTACTTACTAAACAGTGCTATGAATAATGAAGGAGTTTCTCATATCCTTTACAATAGCAATTTCTTGTATATTATTTCAAATCAAATATTGTTGAAAATGCAATTGACAGATGAAGAAATTAAGTCTCGTAACATGTTGGAAGATGGGAAATTTAATTTGAGTATTGATGTCAGAGGTTATTCTCTCTCTCATATATAAACATAATTTTTTTATGTAATAACGTGGCCAAAGAGAAGACGCTTGAATTTTTTCACTTTGATTTATTTCATCCGGAAGGCATATTATGTACAAGAAGCAATAATAAAACTGATGTCCATTCACATTGCAATACAAGAGCAAAAGAGACCCAAATTTTTCTCTGTGATTTTATAATGAAATTTTGATAGGGATTTCTTTGACATGTGTAGATTTAGGAAAAGGAAATATTGATATCTATAAAAGAATGTTGCAAACATTAAGGATTTTAATCCCTTCGCTTAGAGCATGAGAACTTGGCGAATTTACAGTTTTTCCGAGCATGTGCAAGATTAATTAAATAAAAAAAGTAGGAATTAGATCAGGAAATAAGAGAATATTTTAGAATGAAATTAATGTGGGTTAAATAAAGGTAACAATTTAGAAAGTGATTTAAATTAGACTTTAAAAAAATATAAAATCTTGAATGAGCTAGCACTTAAATGAGTTTTTATATCGGGTATTAATATGTAATGTTAGATGTTAAGTTAACTTTATGACTGTCTGTTTGGCATCCGTCACACTTTGATTCTAATTGTATAAATAGTTCCAGTAAGAGGCTCATAAAAAAAAAATCTGTTAATCAGTTCAGATGTAGTTTTTATTGTTAATACAAATAACAATGTAATAAAATTTATGTGATTAATTTTTTCTTCTAATTTTTTTTTTCTCAATGTGTAAATAATTCGCTTTGTAATATAACTTTTCTCTGTTTTCTAAATGAATTGTCGTAGTATTGCCAGCATGGGTTTGGTTAATTTTTTTCTCTTTCATTCCCGTTTTATCTTTAATGATAGAAATGTAATAAAATCAATGTAGTTCAAACTTACTATTCATGAATCTAACATTTTAATTTGTTTTCAATTAAACAATTAATTTTATTATTATTGTTCTAATACAGACATCCAGTCGTGTGAAATTATTAGTCAGAAGCCATGCTGTTCATGATGATGCATCTCCTCCACCTGATCTTGAAACTGTTATTGCAAATACAAATATGTTAAGTGTTACTAATGCATCATCTTTTACAACTCAGGTAATTTTATAAAGTTTTTATTTTGAGTTTAAATGTTTATATTTTAACTTTTTTTAATAATTGAATACTATAAATTATTCCAGACACAATCTAAAGGAGCTACTAATAAAATTCGATTAGGAAATCAAAGCAGTTCTCAAGGAAGTACTGAAAGCTCATCTGCTTCTGGTTTATCAAGAGGTTAATAAGTTTTTACTATTTTGAATTTTTCTCATATTTATTATCACTGAGATATCTACTTTCTAAATTTTTTTTTCAGTATGTGTAGAGTTTTCTGTCTTCCATTTTGATTTAAAACCATTTTTCTAGTATTTTGTGTGTAACTTTTTATGGTTTTGAAATGCAGGTAAGTGTGGACATTACTTGCCAGAAAATAGGCGGATATATTACATATACTGTCTAACATTTTAACCGTTTTTTGTAGCAATTGCAATTATAACTATATTCTAGATAAACTGAAATGTAGCATTTAATATTTATATCTGAAACTAGGTGGGGGGTTGCCCCCTATTTGCTTTCGCTTGCCAACCCTGTTGTTCGTCAGTTCCAGTTAGCAAGTTTTTTTAATTTCTCTGACCCTTTATTCAATGCTGGAATCTTTATCTTTCCATGATGAAAACATACATTTTCCGATTGACCTATTTCCGATTCAAAATTCAAAGCCCCATAATGAGAACATAATTTGCGTATATCTCTAATATCTAAATCTAATATATAAAAATCTCGTGTCACGGTGTTTGTGTTCATACTCCTCTGAAACGGCTCGACCAATTTTTATGTGTATTTGGTAGGTACGAGAATAGGTCGTAAAGTATATTTCATAATGCTAGGTAAATAGGGTGTGTGACTGTTGTTAGTTAATGTCACCGGCCCATTGTCATTCCCAAGATATACGCAAAGTGAATGTACAACAGTATCCAACATATAAAAATGCATGCCTTGCACTCGGCTTGCTCGAAGACGACAATCACTGGGAGGGTATGCTTGCTGAAGCTGCTTTGGGCTGTACAGCAACACAAATTTGTTTATTATTCGCTATAGTGTGGACTACATGTTTCCCGGAATGAGCAGACACGTTGTGTGATAAGCACAAAGAATAATGACTGACGATATATTCCATCAAATTCGTACACGGTGCAACGATCTAACGATTACATTCAGCGACGTACTATAGAATGTACAATAAAGCATTGATTGCTATCGAGGATCTTTGCGTTTTCATTGCCAATTTACTACTCAGTCATTTCGGTATGAGTTCGCCAAATCGAAGTGCATCTGATTTAATGGACCCCGAAATGAATCGTGAACTGCAGTACGATACTGAAGAAGTGGCAGCGATTGTTACTCGCAGTGTCCCACTACTGACGCATGAACAAAAAATCATTTACGACCACATTATGCTGGCAATTTCGGCGGGACAAGGGGAATTTTTTCTTTCTTTTTGGATGCACCAGATGGAAATGGCAAAACATTTTTCATTTCGCTAATTCTCGCCGAAATACGATCTAATAATTTCATCGCATTGGCCGTTGCATCGTATGGCATTGCAGCAACTTGATTGGATGGAGGCAGAACAGCTGATTTAACATTTGAGCTGCCACTGAATACTCAAAATAACCCAGACGCAGTGTGCAACATAAAAAAAAAAAAAAAAAAAACACACACACACACACACAATCGTCCATTGTCACGTTACTGAAAAATTTATAAATTATCATCTGGGATGAATGCACTATGGCACACAAGCATTCTCTCGATGCGTTGAACAGAACTCTCAAAGATATAAAAAAAAATTTATTCGGCGGCACTTTGTTACTCCTTTCAGGTGATTTCAGAGAAACACTTCCCACATTCCACGTTCAACGTACGCTAATGAGATCAACGCTTGCTTGAAATCATCGCCACTGTGGCGTAATGTTGAAAATGCCCAGCTAAAAATAAACACGCGCGTCCAAATGCTACAAGATCCATCTGCTGACACATTCTCGGACCAATTGTTAGATATCGGCGTTGGGAAAAGTTTCTGTCTATAAAAATACTGAATGCATAAAATTGCCCGCTAATTTCTGCATTATCTTTGATTCGCAAAATGCTCTCATTGACCGCATATTTCCCGATGTACGCACACAATATATAAATCATGCGTGCTGGCAGAAGAGCCATTTTGGCAGTAAAAAATGTGGACGTCGACGATTTAAACTTCAAGATACAGCATTTGTTGCCAGGCGACTTGGTATCATATAAATCGATACACAGT
Source organism: Argiope aurantia (assembly GCA_026543865.1). Lineage (NCBI taxonomy): Eukaryota > Metazoa > Arthropoda > Arachnida > Araneae > Araneidae > Argiope > Argiope aurantia. Next base: position 689,381 of record JAPMOR010024236.1, on the reverse strand, counting down.
TTACGATGCTAACGAAGCTGTAAATTATCCAACCAAGTTTTGAAACTCACTGGCATGTCACCACACCTTCTACGACTCCAAGTTGGATCACCGGTTATTTTACTTCGGAATTTGAACCCACCAAGGCTGTGCAATGGCACGCGATTGGTCATTAAAAAATTGATTAAAAAAACGTTATCGAAGTGTAACGTTTTTGAATGACAAATTTCGAGCCGAAAATGTTTTGCTGTCACGAATTCCAATAATTCTCACAGACGTGCCAATTGAATTCAAACGCGTTCAATTTCCTATTAGATTGGCATTCGCAATGACAATCAATAAGTCGCAAGGCCAAACTGTGTCTGTTTTCGCCTTCGATTTGGGTACACGATGTTTTTCACTCGGACATAACATTCATTCATATGTGGCATGTTCTCGCGTGGGCAAACCATCAAGCTTATTTGTGTTGGCTAAAGACGGACTAACAAAAAATATCGTACACGCAATTGCTCTTCGAAATGAAGATTTTCTTTATTTCATTTTTATACTTTAGGATAAAAAAATATATATTACTTTTTTCACTTTACGTTTAACTTTTAAGAGATCAAACAATGTATATGTTCGTTACGTTAATGAAATGCATTGTATTTAGAAAATGAATGGTTGGTGTTTTTGTTTTTAGCGGCGATCATCGTCTAAAGCGCTCCATTCCTCTTTCTGTCATAGATCCCATCCTCACACACTTACAATGCATTCGTTATTTTTTAATTAATAACCAAAATATTCATTAGAGATAATTTATACGGCAGAACTACGTTTGACGGGTCAGCTAGTATTGAATAAATTTTTCACATTTTGTAGCATTTAGCAGTTTTACGATCGGCTTCTCTTTTCAAATGACCAGATTCTTGCTCAATCTTCCTTCGCATTTTTCCTTCTTCTGATATCGCTAGGTGCTATTATATTTCTTTTACTATTTAAAAAGACAATGTAGGGCTAACACGGGTATTACTTGGGTATTAAGACAATAGCTAGCCGAGAGACGAAAAACTTCCGTTAGTTTAAATAGGTAAACAAACCGGAAGACAGTTCATAAATGTTGCCATATACGTCATGTCTAAAAGTAGAATTGGAAGTGTCATATAAATACTTACAGCTACAGAATAATAATTTTCATTAAATATTTCAATCAATATTGGCAAAACAAACATCAAATGTCATTGATCAGGTAACTCGCTATCTACCAATCACAAAGCGAATAAAACACAATGTGTACATAAAAGAAAATTAGATATTTTTAAGGAAATCGGTTTCATAAATTCTAAATATATTCACAGAACTAAGAATTCATCATTCTGTAAATTTACTTCATTTTAAAATTATTTAAAAATAATTGCTGTGTGTGTAAAGTAAAATTTAAAAGGTAATCTTTGTAATTCTGATATTGTTGGAAGTGAATTGTTTCTTGAGAAAGTGATCTAATAATTTTTATAAAATTGTGTAAACCTTAAATATGTTGTGTGTACAATAACATTTACGTTCATGTATAGCATTAATTGGCAATATATACCATAAATTCTTAGAAAGTCAGCCTTGTGGTGGTATTGCTATAGACAGGAAAAGAAGGAAAAAAAAAAAATAGATTTGGTTGCAATTATGCTTAGTTAACTATTTTAATTAATCAAATTTTTAAAGTTTTTAAAAATCCTTTACATGAATATTTTGATTTTCAATAGCTTCCCATCCAAATTATTATATTAATAATATTTTCAGTATCAGAACTAAAAGCCAAGATCATTTGAAGCCCTCAATACTCTCTCGTTTTCCTTTGCATTAGTTTTCTTAACCGATTAAAAAAAAAAAAAAATAGAACAGGTCATCTAGTGTTTGACCCCCCCCCCCTTTCAATCTCCGGACTTGTCTGTTTCCACTTGAATGGTTTTCTTTTTCATGTAAATTCCGTATCTTAAGTACACTTTCATTTTCATCATTTCTAATAGTCTTACATAAAAGTTTTTCTTGCTCTTTCCTCATTTACATCTAGAATGCTAAGTTCTCTGAAATGCTGAATAAAGTAATGTAGAATATTGGTGTTTAGTTTAATTAAGTATTCTTATGAATCGTCAATTCTGGCATTTACCCTAGGAACTCAATAAGATAAATGTTTTATCTAATGCTTTTATATGTTGAAATATTTCTCTATTATGATTTTAGATTCAAGTACTGAAACTTATACAGATTCTTCTGGTATTGATTTACAACAATTTATTGTTGATACTCTTCATAAAAATCAAAAAGACCGCCTGATGTTGTTGAAAGTGGAACAAGATTTAACATCTTTAATAAAGGATAACAAGTAAGTTAAAAAAAAAAAAAAAAAAACAATGAAAAATACTAAAACAATTTATTAATAATTATAAATTATTCTTGTATTCATCTTGTATTGTTATCAAAACCATTATTTTAATATGAAATTGTTTTATTTTACCCTGAATTTCGCAACAAATATTGGTCCATAGTGACATGGGCTACTTTATATATATTCGCAAATATTTTAAATGAATGATAAAGTTTTAATTGCAATTTTGGTCATACAAACCAAACATTCATTTTAGAAGGATGAGTTATGTAAGTTACAAGAACAGAAAAGGAAAAAATGCTATAAAATTTATATGTAATTGTGAATGGCTTTCTGAAATAGACTGTTGGCATTTGCAAATATTTAATCGTATTGTTAATCATCGTGAAGAATGAGACAAAATCTAATATAAATTGTAATTATTCTGTTTTTTGAAATATTTATATATGTATTGAAACTATTTTTGTTATTCATAATTTTTATATTTTTTAGGAGACAGTCAATGAAATTTCCGCAAATGAGTTCATATAACAGAATGCTTGTTCATAGAGTTGCTGCTTTCTTTGGTTTAGATCATTATGTAGATGGGAATGGAACATCTGTTATTGTGAATAAAACAAAAACTACTCGAATGTAAGTTTAGTTACTTGTAAAATATTCATTTAGATTGTCAATTTTCTCATGAATTCTATCTCTTTTTATTTAAATTGAAATGCAGGCTGGTTTGTAAAAGCCTGTTTAATAATTGCTTTTATTATTACCAAACTGAATTACCATAAATTATTGCCTGTTTCATTTCAAAATTTTTATTGCATATACTTTTAGTGATATAAACTATAAATTATAACATTTCTCACTAATGATATATTTATTACTGGTCACGTTTTAAATTATTTCTGATTTTTATATTTCATTTATGCTCATCCGTAGTTTAAAAAAAAAAAAAACTTATCACCATCATAAAATTTATTCTTGCCAGTCGCTTTCCATCACATTTTAAAAATGTGTTAATAATCACACATTTGATTATTTTTTTTTTTCATCTGTTTATCTCAAAACACTGAATTCTGTTTTTACCAAGTGTTATAAAACTAGTATTTTTCAAAAATGTTCTTACTTGGATGACATTTTATCATGTATTAACCAAAATTTGGATGTATTTGCACTTCATGATTTTAAGTCCAGTGCCAAATTAGTAAACTCAGACGAAGTAGAATTTGAAGCTATCTGAATTATCATTTTAAATTAATCCTTCTATCCCTTGTATGCCCTTATCAAAAATTTAAGAGCTTAAAATAAAAATATCATTTACGATAGCCATTTTTTTTTAATTAAGCTGCAAAAAATCAAATTCATCTATACGAATGTCTAATCATTTATTTTCCATAAAATGTAATTTTAAGAATTTTTCATACACATTTGGATTGAATTTTGTTAGACTTAGCTTAATCAAAAATAAATTTGAAGAAAAGTTATGTTTTGAAATTGAAAATTTTTTAAAAAAGTGCTAATGTACATAAAAGTCGCTCAAAATTCTAGACCTGACTCCCGTTTCCAAGATTTTATTAGAGATGAGCTATTGCCAGAAGAACCGAAGAAATCTATTTTAAAACGTGACAGCATATCATTTGAAGAAGGGAAAGAGGTATGTGTGTGTGCATATTTTTTTAAAGTAATCTGTTTATTGAATTCTGTGTTAAAATCTTGTGCTGTTTTAGCAGAAGAGCCCTGAAAGGCAGTCTTCCACAGATAGTAGGCGTAGTAAGTCATTTGAAGAACGAGAAGAAGAATATGAAAAAGCAAGAGCTAGAATCTTCAATCAGGATGTATGTTTATTTTTAGTTTTATCTTTTTATATATTACAGGGTGTTTCAGTGAACCGTTTCTGAACTTCTAAGAGGGATAGGATACATGCTGACGAACCAAAATCGTATACCCATGGGCAGTCAGAAATGCTTTCCTGACGCGTTAAATGGCGTTGTGCGAAAAGTCCGAGCTTTCGTGCAGGGAATCTTCATTTCGCACAAGAACGCCAAGTTAGTAGGATGGATCATTTACACGATCGCAGAGTTAGCCAATATGCATTTGGCGTACGGGGCTGCAAATTGTAGTGGGCCAGCCGCACAGCGTTTGTACACGGAACGATATCCGACGAGGTGTGTAATTTCTGCACCAGAGGTAAGCTGAGACAGGTTCATTAGAAAGAGCTCACAGGGACAGGGTAAGAACAACACGAACTGCAGACGCCGAACAGAATGTGCTGCAGCATGTACATAGGGATCCAAGAACGAATACACCAAGTGTAGCAAACGCAGTCGGGGTTTCTCATTGCTGCGTCTGGAGGATTATCCGAGCAGAAGACAGGCATCCTTTTCACGTGCAGCGTGTCCAGACACAAAAACCGGAGGATTATGTACCTCGTATTGCTTTCGCACAGTGGTACCTGGGAAAATGTGTTACAAATTCCCTTTTCCTGCTCAACTGTTGTTTTCCGATGAGGCATCCTTCACAAGGGAAGGAATTTTCAACACGCATAACGACCATATCTGGGCGGTCGAGAACCCGCGTGCAATACGACGTCGTGCAGCACAGAATCGATTTTCGGTCAATGTATGGGTCGGTATTGTGGGAGATCACCTCATTGGACCTTACCTGTTACCGGGTCGTCTAACCGGACCTACGTACTTGCTCTTTCTGCATCAAGTATTGCCACAACTTTTAAGAGATGAACAGATTTCTGCATCGACGCAACAGACAATGTGGTTCTAACACGATGGAGCCCCTGCCCATTATAACGATGTCCGTAACTACCTGGATGTCACATTTGGTCAACGGTAGATCGGACGTGGGGGTCCCGTGCGTTGGCCTGCTCGGTCACCCGACTTATCATGTCTTGATTTTTATTTCTGGGGTCATATGAAATCGCTAGTTTATGACACCCCTGTTGACACTGCCGAGGAGCTCGTTGCAAGAATCGCAGTAGCTGCCGGAGAGATTCGAGATATGCCTGGAGTATTCCAGAATGTTCGGATGTCCATGCGTCGGAGATGTGAGACGTGCATTGTAGCCCGTGGAAGAAACTTAGAACACTTACTTTAATCCATGTACCTTTTTGCTTCTTTTCATGTATTATTAAAACGATTTCTCATTTACAGTCTCTTTTCTTTATGGTGCTTCTGTGTACAACACCGCTTCAGGAAAGCATTTCCGACCCCACATTGCTATATGATTTCGACTTACCAGGATGTACCCTACCCCTCTTAGAAGTTTTGAAACGGTACACTGAAACACCCTGTGTGTGTATATATATATATAAATGTTTTAAACTCTAATTTAAATTTAATTAATTTCTTAATTTTTAGCTCAATTCAGCCTATATTAACTTCATTCTAAAAATATTCTCTTATTTCCTGATCCCATTCCACTTTTTCTATTTAATTAATTCAAAAGAACCTTTGTAAAGGGCTTTAGTCAGTGGTTCCCATGTTCTGAGTGAAAGGATAAAAATTGCTAATCTAAACAATTTCTTTTTTAAACGGTCCCTGTGTTTCTCTTGCTTGTGATTGACATGTGTCAGAAATCCCTATAAGAATCTCAATAGTATATTAGTACTCTGAAAAAATATTTTCCCTGTTGATATCTCATGTTATATAAGACCAGGGTTATTTATTTCTGACTTTTCTTGTCTAATCTGTTGCTGTGAGCGCACGTGCTTTGTCCGCGCCTCCTGTAAATAATGCCTTCCCGGGATGGATTAAAGCGAATTTAAAAATGCAAAATGTCTTCACTGTCTTCGAAACTGCCTTCATGTTTCAGAAAAAATCATGCTTACCTATATATTGTTACGAATCTGTGATGCTGCTTCCCAGCATAGTTGATTCCATCATCAGAAAGACTGTTTTTCAGTCATCTGTATTGGACGGAGTCCGGGTGTCGCGTCGGAGGTCCCAGAGCTTGGCGACTTTGGCGCCAAAATAGATTATACCCGAAACATCGAGAATTTTCCCGATCCGTCCATTGGAAACAGAGATACGCCTCGAAAGTTCCTGATTGGTTGAGAGGCTTCTAGCCCCGCCTCCTGAAACCTATAAAAGGGGGCAGACTGCAGCTGTCGAGAGTAGTCGGAATCGCCGGTGAAGAACGAGTCTTCCAGAGATTAGCAGAGCAGCGGCGGAGTCAAGCTAGTGCTGAACTAAGCTGTGCGCTACTGTCTGCAGTAGAGTCTTGTTGTATGCTGCTGTGTGCACGTCTCGGTTGAAGATAATTGTCTTCTCTATTCTGTATATAGTTGTCGTCTTTGTGCTGTCCTGTCTTCGTGTAAATAAACGTCGTTGTTTTTTTTTTTTCTACTGCCGCCTGCTGATTGAGCGTTCTCCGCACCATATAACTTCCATTATCCAAACGAACCCGGAAATTTCGTAACAATATATATAATGTGAAAGAAGTCGGTAATTGAAAATAATGCTGTGAAATTAATCGGTGGGGAAAAGGAATTTTCTGTCCTTATGATATACTTTGCTGATTTATTTAATTATTTTATGTAAACAGCATAGTTATATGAATTGGAAGTAACAAATAACTTTAACATAAACATTGTTACTGTTAAGTTTAAATTTAGTAATATGGTTGACACTTTAAAAGTCTGAAGATTTGTGAAAATATTTTAGTAATAATTGATTTTTACATTTTGTGTTTTCTTCCACTCTGTCCTTTCTTTTACATTTTCTTCTTTCTTTTGCTTGAAAAAATTCGAGGATAAATTTTTGTTTGGAAAGTAATATTTAGTTATATTATTGTTGGTGGAATATGTGAAAGATCTATACAAAATCCATAAAGAACATTTCTTCTAGTTTCCAGAATTTTTATTGTGAATATGAAGATTACCTTGTTTTCACTATTAGTGTCCGTCTAGAAGATTTTTGCTTTAACATTGATACATTTAGTAAATTATTGTGTGTAACAACAAATCACCATTATGAGGTCTGTAGAAGGAGCCTACCCCCTTAATGTGCAAGATTCTAGCTTTGAAATATAAAATACTTGCTTTAAAATTTGTGGGAGTTCAAGTCTGGCAAACGTGTTTAAATTTTAAGAAAATATGTATTTTTAGAGATAAATTGTTGACAATAGGGTTATTGTTCGGCTTTATTGAAAGAACCTTAACCAACTTTTAAAGTTTAATTAGCTGTTATTAGTTTTGTACTTGTTGGCCTTCACTGATTAAAATGGGAAAATGTTGCTGTAAAATAACCTAGTTAATTTGATTAATAATTAAGCATTTGAATTATTTTCCAACCAGTTTTGAACTATGTCTGTCATGTATAAAATTTTTGGATTATTTCAGGAAGGCCTTGGTGAATCTCCACTTAATCGTAGTCAAGAAGGGACTCATTGTTCTAGTCGTCGTAGTAGCCAGGAAGATGTCAGGTGGCCCAGCAGTGAAACTAGACCTTGGAGTAGTACAGATTCTGATAGTTCTGGACGTCCATTGGGTTCAAAGCTTAGTAGTAGCTTTGAAACTGATGTGAGTTTTAGTCATATTTTAAAGGGAAACTTCAACAGAATGCTAATTCATTTCTTTTTGTGCCTAGATAGAATATCTGAAATATTATTCTCTTTCTATAAATTTTAATCTGATAATTTAGTAATTGGTTTCAATTTTTCTTTTATAGGGATATTTTTTCTCTTTACCTTGAAAATATAGCAAATATGCATAGAAAAATATTTTAAAATGCTATTGAAATAAAATAATATTTTACACCACTTTATTAAGTATATTTTTACTCGGGAAATAGCATTTTATTAGTTTCAAACTATTCCAACTTCCTTCAAATTACCATAATTGAGATTTCAGTTTTTTTTTTTTTTAATACAACAGTCTAGTTTTTATTTAATATTTTAAATATTTTGTGTGTCTGTGTTATTTATGCACATGTGGCCTGTTTAATTTAATTTGGTTATTTTAGTCTTGCACTCTGTTGTAACAGCCATTTTATTAACACATCTTTTTAAAAATGTAATGTGATATATCAGGTCGATAGTAAAATAATTCTTTTATAAAATATATATGTATTCTAATAAGTTTATGGAATACTTCTGGTTTTTCTTATTTTTTGTTTGTTTTTATTTCAGACTCCTGCCCTAAGTAATAAAGCAACGCGAACCTTTGGTGGGTCTTTAAAAGCTGATGAAAATAAAGCTTTATTGGCACCCACTAAATCAACACGTCCAGTTATGACTAAAGCTAGTAGTTTTGGAGGGATTTCAGTTTTATCTAGAGAAAACTCCGCTGGTCGAAACATCACACCACGAATAACTAAAGCAGGTGAGCTCAATCTTAATTCCTCATTGAAATATTTACTTTTTAAAATGTCTTGTAATAATATGTAAATGATACCGCATGAAATAAGAAATTTAAAAGAAGCCTGTGCTGAAACTTAAACTAGATAATTTCAGACTTTCGGTGTTAAATGCTATGTTTTCATTCTTCCTTGCAGAAGATTGCTGCCATGTGGTCAACATTAAAATGTACTGGTTCTCAGATTGAGATTATAGATATTATCACTTTGAATACCTATTTCTGTGAACATTTGGTTCTTGAACCAGTCAACAAGAGCAATAACTCAAAAAAAAAAATCGAAATGATGCTACTACTTCCAATATATATTTCTGCATCTGAGTCGGATGATTCAGAATTTACTTGAGCTTGGTTTCCTATGAAGAAACGAAGGAAAGCAAAACTTCCATCTGATACCAAATTCTGACACAGAGGTGCCTCCAAAACCTCCGAATCCTCCTGCTATTCCAACTATTTCTGACGTTTTATCGATTTGTCCATCTATATCAGAAATGTCCGTGATTGGAATGGATCAACGTTTTCCTTATCAATCGTCTCCAAGTGGCCGTGTGTTGACTGATCACCGTTTCTTTCTTTCTTTTTTTCCTCTTTCATCTCTTGTTTCATTTTATGGAACTGTCATGAGCATCGTTCCAAAAGTTTCAAAATCAAATCGCTTTTAAAATATTGCAGGCCTGTCTGTTTTGCCTTACAAAGAAACATATTTAAAACTTCAACTGTTTTTTCGCTTGCAACCTTCTATCCCAACTTGTCACTGTGCAGCGAACCAATTTGCAATCTGTTGCTATTCAGGTTAGCATCGAATCGCTGGTAACGGTTTGGTGCATGTACCTCCCTATATGCAAAGTGATCTCACTGGAAAAAAAATTTTTTTTGATAGATTAACTCTCAGACCTTTTTATCTTGCTCGGTGGTTCTAACACATATATCTTGTGGGGAAATTAGTATCCTAATTCTTGGGGCCAGAAAATTAAACAGTTAATTTCTAATCAGTATTTCTACCTGTTAAATAACGATGAAAAAACATATCATAAAGCCGCATGTACGTTTCACTCTTTAGACTTTGCATATATTCTCCAATTGTGACCGCCATTAAATTTTTCTGTTAGAAATGATCTTCACAATAGTGATCACTTTCCGATTTTCATTTCTCATGTTGATAAATTTAGGAGACTACAACGTCCATCTGTTTACTTATTCCATCGGGCTGACTGGGACAGATTTAAACAGTTAGCCACAATCTCTGAGGTAATGGTTAATTGTCTGGATATCTCTGAAACCGTTACACAATACTTTATGCAGCTGATGTTGCGATTCTAAAAATTTCATCTAAACCTCATTAAGCTTTCCAAACCTTGGTGGAATGATACCTGCTGTGAAGCAGAGAAAGCACAAATGATGGGATATTTTTAGGAGGTGTCCAACAATAAGAAATCTGTGAATTGGTGTGTTCAAAGACGTAGTTAGAGTATTGGTTTCGGTATTTGCCTCGCATTAAATCGACTATATTGAGTAAACATTTATGGAAGAAAGTAAAGGCTTCTAATGGCCTGTGGCAGAAATTTACCTTACCTGTATTAAAAGTCAAATATTCCATTTATTCATCACCAAGAGATATTGCTAATATTACACGTGAAACATTTTTCAAGGTGGCTAGTTATAATTCTACATTTCTAGGTATTAGAACCTGTGCTGAACGACAGCCAATTAAGTTTAAAGCTCCCAAGACCTTTCCATATAACTTCGATTCCAAGTTGTTTGACCTGGAAAAGGTGCTTTCCAAGTCTCATAATACCAGACCAGGACTCGATAGAATTTCATATGTGCACTTCCACTTAAGTGTCTCTTCTCTTCCTAATATTCTTCACCCTTATAATCGTATTTGGAATGAGGGAGTGTTTTCTTCACAATGGCAGGAAGCTATTATAATTTCAATTCTGAAATCGGGAAAATATCAATAGACCCTTCAAACTATCGCCCCATTTCTTTAACAAACTGTCCAAGTAAACCATTTGAAAGAATAATTAATATGCAACTGGTACATCAGCTTGAAATAGAAAAACTTATACTGTTGCATAAAAGCGGATTCCAAAAAGCTAGATTTACCCTTGACAATATTCTGCAGCTGGAAACAGAATTTTGCAACACATTTGTGCAGAGAAATAATTTAGTTTGTCTTCATAGGCATTGAAAAAGCCTACTATCAAACTTGATGTTATGATATACTTCAAACCCTCTTTGAACGATCACTTTATATTAAAAACTTTTAGCTTGTCTTGTTTTCAAGATCCAACATTATGACACCTTTATTTAATTGGAAGGTGCGCCTCAGAGTAGCCTATTAAGCAATGAAAAGGATCCAAAATTAATTAACATGCATTTGTTGTTTGGTGAACGAGCCTCCCATTGCACGAACTGTGATGCAATTAAATCTGTTGCCCATACTTTGACCCAGTGTCCTAATTTTACTTCTGTTTGTTTAACTCTCTTCCAATCGTCTGTTGTAAGTCTGCATGACGTAGTAGGTGAGTAACTTCACCCAAAACTTTTATAATTTTAAAAGCCATTGGTTCATTTCACAGCATCTAAATTTGTAGATTTCCTTCAGATTTCAAATTATGGTAGTTCACAAATCCCCCTCCCCCTTTTACTTTTGACATTTTACAATACATTCCTTCTCTATTGACACTTTTTTTTATGCTGAAACTTTTTTAAAAAATCATATCATACTGTACCCTCTATTCAGAAAAATATAATAATTTCTTTTATACCTGTGCATTGTATTAGCTTAAATGAAGCATTTTTTGAATGTTGGCGATATTATCTTATACAGGGTGACCAACCGACCGGGAACCGTAAGAGAATTCCAGGTTGTTGGGAAAAATCATGGAAATTTATTACACAACTGGAAATTTTTTTTATAAATCGGCAATTTTTATCAAACATGAGAATTCGCTGGTATTTTTTTTTTTTTTTCATAAGTAGAATGAAATATCATTGACAACTAATGAAAATCAAACTTTTACTGATAGTCTAAAACAGGCTATGAAAAAGAAAGATTGAACACCAGAGATTCCCAACACTAAGTTATTGCATGTATGTAAAACTATATAGTATTTCCGCCGAAAGTTTTTTCTTTTTTTTTTTTTTTTTTTTTTTATAATATCAAGTTATCAACATACTATGGGAAAAAGTTTGTGTACTATGGGAAAAAGCAGCCTAACTGAAGCCCAGCTCCTGTTACTATTACGATTTTAAGATTAAATGGATAATTTTTATTTTAAAAGATATGTATTTGCCGTCCTTCCTTCGAATGTAAAATCGTTCATATCAGGTGTTACATGAGCGAAAGTATGAATTTTGGTTATTAATATTCAAAACAGGATTTAAAATATTGACCCATTATAATTTGGAAACAATTTATTGTAATTAAATAAGTATTTTGCAATAATTATTTTCCCCTCTTCTTGGACATCTTTTTGTTGAATTAAGAAGTACCGTACGTTATTCTTAATATCTCCTTTAAACATTTTTTTATTTTTAAACATTATTAATACGGATTTAAATGCAAGAAATTTATTTGTTTGATACATTATAGGAACACATTTCTCTTGTAATTTTCCCAAAATTTATCAAAAAGAGAAGGGGAGCATTTTTCTTATGTTTTGATGGTACATGAAACTGTTGGCCACAAAAATTTACAAAATTCATTCATGCTATTTTTTTAATATATGCCTCTAAAACATTTTTTCTTTTTGTGCAATAATGAAAAAGATAAGGACCAATTTTCTACTGTTTTTTCTATATTTTACGAAATTATTCAGGCGATTTCCCCCCCCCCCCCATTCTAGTTGGTGGGGCTAAAAGTCAATGCGATTTTGATATCATTGAAGAATTTTTCTAATTCTGATGTAGATACTTCATTTTGTATATGTAAATGATTTTTTTTTCTGTTAGTATAATTATTGTTCAGTTTAGATTGGCGTATTGGTAAACTATGGATAATATGGGAGATCCCACTGGAGGGAAACCAATTATTTCATTCTTAAGCACTCCGCCAGTGTGCATATATTTTTGTTGATGCACACTGGCGACGAATATTTTTATTGACTGCATTTTTTGTGACTAAGTTTATTTAACAAACAGTTCTGAGATATGACTGATTGGCTAAACGTCGGTTTAAATGGCATGTATGTTCTAATTAGTGTTGGTTAATATATTTGCAAAAAAAAGAGGATGGTTTCACATAATTTAAAATTTTTATTTTGCATTGATTTTAGTTAAAAGGGTAGAAAAATCTTTCGAATGAAGTTACGAACATATTGTGCAATAATTACAGAGAATAAAGTGAAGCTACATCGTTCTGAAGATATTAGAAACATCCAAAAAGTCGATTTTTAAAAAAAAATCTGGAAATGTCAAGGAAATTTAAACAGTAGAAATGCTGCCTACCCTGATTATAGCAGTAGAACATTTTGATTTTTCTTTCAAATAGCAGAATTCTTGGTTTTTATCTATATTCAATCAGGGTGCGTAGCGTCATGAAAAGTCCTTAAAGAGTGCTTAAATTTGAAAACCATTTTTAAGCACCTTAAAAGTGCTTGATTTTGGAAAAAGGGTCTTTAAAAGTGCTTAATTTTGCCAAACTGGTTGCAACTAGAAAAGCGTTTGAACTTCTTTTACAATTAGTGTTCTAAATAGCGAATAATTTATTTTAGTTATGCCTGGTGGCTTTATGTTCAACTCTTTATGTATTCTTAAAGACTACACCGATTAGCTGCAGTCGACGAAAAATAAGACAGTATGGTGTGTAAAAGAAATAGATACATTAGGGAAGGGAGAAGTTATTCTAAAGCGTACTGAAAGATATTTATATTTAACTGTTTTTGTTCTGATTACCATGAAGTCTCATTACACATTCAATCATCATTCCCTTTCATATGTTGTTTTGAGCTATCTTTTGAATGAATGACTGCGAAAGGGATTTTATTGTACTATTATTTATTGTGATTGCAATTACTTTAGTCAATTGCGTAAAATCCAGTGTGATAAAATTTTAATTTGAAGACGTAAGTTTTCAATAATTTCATTTGCGTGGTACTTTTTTAAATGTCTCCATTTCTTTGAAAATTATCAGTTGTTGGACCAATCTTGCCAAATCTTAGATTTTATTTTTTTAAAAAACATTTTGCTAAGTATGATATTTAAAATTTTAAAGAAATAAAAAAAAGTTTAAGAAACCTTTATGATTCAGATTATATCATTTCTTAAAAGTTTTTTTTTTTTCTGTTTTTGTTACTTTTAAACGATTTTTTTTCTCGGTATATAAAGATTAGCCTGATTAATACAGAACATCACTGAAATAAGGGACATGAAATTTAGCTTGTAGTTACTTTTTTGATATTAGAGGCTCACTAAGGATGGATATTGTAAAATTTTAATTAGAAATTCAGTTTAAAAGTTTGAATTTCTAACGTACTTCCCACAAAACATAAAAAAATGTTATGGCACAAAATTTATTTTTATACCTTCTTAAAGGAGTTTATATAATATTTTCCGACACTCTTCTGTGAATTTGTTTGCCGTTTGTTTCATCTCATTGAGATGGCCTTGTCAGGCTTACATTAACTGTGATAGTAATAGGATTTTCCCCTTAACAGCTTTCAAATCTGTCTTCTTATAATATTTTGATGGATTTCGTCTCAAAGCTTCGGAAAAATACTGCCACTCGTATTCCATCAATAAATTCTTACTCCTCTCCTATGTAAACCATTTTTTTAGAACGAAAGAAGCAAATTCATAGTTAGTACATATGTTCGGAATTCAGTTTCGATAACGAAATCTGATGCAAAAATCCGTTAGTGAACAACACAAAGCGGAAAGTATCGCGTACAGCAGTTGCAAGTTATCTTCCATAGAAAATGAATGCTACTGATTTTCCCTTTAATATATTCATCAACCCAAATATACTATACACTGTAGAAGTTAAACAACTGTCACGAAAAGCTAATGTAGCAAAGGATTTTTCACTCGTAGCGAAGTGCAATGACATTCAAGGATGTAGAATAAGAAAATATATAAGATGTCGAATCTGAAATTGTCAATGTGAAATTTTTTTAAAAAATATAAAATTAGCTGTAATAATAATGTTTCTCTACTTACCTACATAATTAGTTGTAATAATAGTGTTCTTGTTTCTATGCTTATTATTTCCACTTATAAATATTGCCGCATTGAAGAAAGACAGTCGAATCTCCATGGCCGAATGGTCATGGCACTAGTCTCATAATCAAGAGACCGTGGGTTTGAATCTCGCTAGAGACAATGAGATTCATAGTATATGTAAATATTTAATTCCTTGATTTTATGTTTTCCTTTATTTCATGTTCCAGAAGATACTGGACATTTCTTTAGTTTACCAGACAAGTGTTCTGGACTTTTCTTACTGTCTCCAGAAAAGTATTCTAGAACTTTCCCTGCTAGTATAAATGCTAGGATTTGTCAGTCACTGTGTTCTGAGTTCAGTTAATAAATTGGTTTAGCTCTACTTCTTGTGCGTGTCATTGAGTTCTATACTATAGTATCTACATGACATTCTTTGGTGGAGGCGCAGGATAAGATTCCAGTCAGCGTGGAAACGGATTTACGAAGAAGCAATTGCCTTAAAGGCCTTGAACCAGAATTTGGACTTTATTATCCACCACCCAGAAAGACAAGGAAAATGCCTATAGAACAGAAAACTAAACCGGTCATCCTGACACCAGCACAGCCACAATACAGAAATCTATCTGTATTTAAAGGAGACGTGGAACAGGACCCAAACAAATGGCTTAAAGAATATGACAGAGTGCCAAAATTCAACAGATGGGATGACATGACTTGCCTCACAAATGTGTTCTTCCTGGATGGCACAGCGAAACAGTGGTTCGAAAATAATGAGGATCAATTGACTTCTTGGGATGTTTTCGCATCAATGTTAAAAGAGGCATTTGGAGAAACACAGCACTATGTAAAGAAGGCAGAAGATGAACTCAAGTATAGAGCTCAAAAATCTGGCGAAAGCATGTAATCATACATCCAAAGCGTGTTGGGATTATGCCATCAAGTCAAACCAGATATGTCAGAAGAAGAGAAAGTGTCGCATCTGATGAAAGGAGTCGCCGAAGATGTTTACCAGGCACTACTGACGAAAGAAATCACCACTACAGAGGACTTTATTAAATTGTGTAGAAAGATCGAAGAGATGCAGCAAAGGAGGATCCACGATAGGAAATTTGAAAGGCTCCCAAATGTCGTACCAATGGCAGCAATTGACCAACAACTGGATCTGGTATCATTAGTACATCAAATAGTGCGTGAGGAGGTCCAGCGCCGCATATCTCCAGTAGTCGATCCCGAACTCCAAGACAAAGGCATTAAAGCCATTGTTCGGGAGGAAGTGGAAAATGCTTTGGCTCCTTTGTCACAGACAACACCAGAGTGGACAAAGGTCAAACCAAGACGTCAAACTTCCTATGCTGACGTTGCCAGACGACCTACGCCCGTAGCACAGCAACCACAAAGGAAAACATAAAATCAAGGAATTAAATATTTACATATACTATGAATTGCATTGTCTCTACTAGCGGGATTCGAACACACGCTCTCTTGACTATGAGACTAGTGCCATGACCATTTGGCCATGGAGATTCGACCGTCTTTCTTCAATGCGGCATATATAATATGAATAGAAAATGTCTTGTGTAATCAATTTTTTTAACAAAAATAACGTTAAAATAAAAGCTGTATGTATTAATTAATTTAATTTATCAATAGAAAATAATACTATCGGATTTTTGTCATTTTAATTTTAAAATTTGGGTTGAGTATTTTAAAAATTAGGGAAGGGAAGCAGTGAGTGGCTTTTTGTGTGTACTTTTTTTTTAATTGTAACGTAAAAATTATTAAGACTTTAAAAGTTATTTAACTATATTTTTTCTGATTTTAAAAAAGTTAAATTTAAAATTATTGTGATAAGAATCGGTCAGCATTATCTAGTATTAATAAATTTAGTTTTCTGAGCTAATATGTAAATTATAATTTTATTTTATTTTTTGGTATAATTAACAAATTTTTTTGGCCGATGTCTTGTGAAAATAATTTTATAAACCCATTTTTGTCGAATTTACCAATTATTGAATCGTTAATGTTTGTAACATATATTGAATCTATTCATTTTGCTCTTAATTCAAATTTTCTCTTTGTATTAATTATTGCTGAACATAATGTCGCCAATTTAAATAAATGATGAGGCTGGATTCAACATCCAAACATCGATTAAAATTTGAAAAGTTGTTTTTTAATCAGATTAAAATTTTTAAAAACAGATATTTAATTTTTTTTATATATAAAGACTAATTTATTATAAGACAACAAAAAAATCCTATGAGTAGAAAATTCTTGAGTTTCTGTATTTGTACATGTTCAAAAGTGCTTAATTTTTTTCGCTAATGTGCTTAATTTTTGCATCCATTTCACACTATGCACCCTGCCAATGCTTTTATCTATTTTCTTATCTATATTCAATGAAAATATAGAATTCACTGTTTTTTGTTGTAGGTCCATTTACAAATATTCGTGATGTAAATGATATGAAAAATAAAAAAAAATGTGTCAAGCAAATTATGTAACTAACGCATTGAAAAGATTTTTTTAGGGAGATGTCACATAAGTTCTTGCTATTTTTTTCCGGTGAAAATTAGTGCTATTCTGTTTTTAAGTCGCTGGAAATATTGTCCGTCGCTAGCCACTACTGCACCTATACTTTTCGATAGTATTTGAATTCCAAATCAATATAGCATGTCTGAAGTTTCCAAGAGTCGACCTATTTTTTGACACCTTTGTACGAACGGAAGTGATGCTTAGACAAGCCATGTGTCATCAATAATAATAAACTACAATCGCAAAGCGCAGTGTCTGTGAATATGGCATATGGCGTAGAACTTCCCATTTAAGCTTTTCCAAGTAGATTGTCACCTGTTTTGCTAGCTTAATCATGCTGCAAAATCGCTTGTTCCTGTTTGTACAGTGGCTGTTTTTTGAAAATTCATCTCGGACTCTATTATAAATAAATGTTAACGGTCTTTCGCTCGGTTCGAACAGCCCGTGATAATTTATACTATCTGTTCCCACCCGATGCGAAATATGGTGGTCAGGTTTGCTCCACGCTTTTCTGTGCTTAGGTTTATAATAGTATATAAATCTTTCATTGCCAGTCACTAAACATTGCCAGAAAAACTATCCTTTTCTGTATTTGAAACAATGAATACGTTCCGCCGTTCGATGTCTATCAGCTGCAACTGAATACGTTCCAGTGCTATTGCTTTTTAATCATTTCTGATGTTTTAATTTTTAGAACTGTTGTGTGATCGACCTAATTTTTAGGCAAGTTCAGCTAGCTTCTGACCTGAAGTAATGATTCTAATTCTTAGTCTTTAAAACTTTTCGATGCACCAGAGCATCCTTTATCTTTAATATCAAAATCGTTATTTTCGAAGCATCTAAATCATACTCTGCATGTTATTTCTGACAGAGCTTGGTAGCAGTAAAACTTAAGAAGAATTATGTGTCCTTTTATTGCAGGTTTTTAATTAAGTTGTGCAGTAACATTTCTCACAAATACTTTCTTTTGCACGAAATTTGACATGTTTAACACTGTGGAAAAAAAAGTTTCTATTTTGATGGCATGGCATACATTGAATTTCAGTCTTGCTCTTACAGGGTTGCCACGTCACCAAGAGAACCTGGAAAACGGAGAAAACACAGGGAATTTTATATTTCTTAGTTATTTTTTGCGTCTAAAAAAAATGCCGATCTCTAAAGATTCCAAGAATAAAAGATCGTTGCCATCACTTCCAAAAACGAAACAATACCATTCGCGATTGTGTAATGCGGAAACTCGCCCCTTTTTCTACTCTCTCCCCCTTTATTCTGTATAGATCAGCCCAGTTTCGATTTGTGAAACAGTTGCTCTTTTTCCCATAAGATTCCGTAATTGCAGCTAATAACCATGCGCGAGACTTCTGTAATTGTGTGAAAGATTAGAATACATTCTCTGGCGGGAATAGCAACATTCACTCTGCGGAAGCATAATGGTGGTATTAAGTTACTCACACGCGAGTTTATTGAATAGTTTATCATTTGAGAAATTGTGAGCTTATTCAGAGTAGATTAGAGAATTTTTTAAAACAATGAGCTGCCAAGAATCCGTTTTTAAATACAAATGGGATGAGAAAAAAAAAAAAAAAAAAAATCATTGCTGATTTTACTAAAAGGGTTCGAGAATTCTTCAAAATCCAGTTGTTGCGTACTGCTCGCTTTGTAAAAAAAATAATAAACCTAAGTATGTGGGGAAGCAGGCACTTCTTAGTCGTGCCAAAAAGGGACCAAAAAATTACGTGTCAGTTCAAAAAAGTCATAATTAATATTAGACTTTGTATCTAAAGGAATGAAAGGGAAGGTGATATGTCAAGTCCGAAAACGTCAACTTAAATGTTTGAAAATAAACAGATTTCGAATTTTTTAAAGCTGAATTTTTATGGGCATTAAAACTTGTTGCGTAACATTCATCCTTTAATGCATTCAATGGAATATTTTCTCGTATGTTCACTGAAAGTGAAATAGGTAAAAAATGTACGTTAGACCGTATAAAAATATCGTACCTTGTTAGTTAAGGATTAGCTCCATGAAATTGATAGCTGAAAAATCTGCAAAAATCGATGCCCAAATACATGAATTGGCAAAAAAAAAAAACAAAAAAAAAATTGCTTTGTAATGTTTTTGTTAAGTAATTTTTAAATGGTTTATATCATGATGACAATAATGTTTTGTTTTATTTCACGCTGGGTCCTTAATATATAAATTCTGTCTTGCAAAATTCTAGATAATAAGTAAATAGAATTTTTTGTATGTAAATATCAAATTTCTTTTAATATGTTATTTTAAATTGTTGCTTTCTTTCCTTGCTTTTTCCACTCCTGAAAATCATATTATATTATAACTAGCACATGAGTGCTATTCGCACATTTCCTCATATGTTGAATATATGTACAGAAAAAACATAGGGATTTTTTTTTTCCCCAAATTTGAGTGGTTACACTGTCACAGTGCTTAGTGTGTACGAGTTACCGTCAGAAACAACATGCATGTAATTTTTTTTATGCCATCCGTTTGAAAATAGCAAGAACTTGTACAAAGATCCGATTTGGAAATTTCAATCAATATTTCTTTGCTTAAATATTTCAAAATGTTTTTAATTACTGAATCAAAATTTAATCGTCGCCAGCAAACTACAGCATAGGTTAAAGTGAATAAAATTTATCTTCCATTTTTCTATCGCTGTAATGAAGCTAATGAGTTGGAACTTGGTCTTGTTCTTAAATGGCTTGATTTTAGAAATGGGAATACAGATATCATATATAGGGTGTCCCATCAAGAGAGGATAAATTGTGCACAGCCAGATTCGTTGTTTGGAATGTATAAAAAAAATGCCCCAAAAGCTTTACCTCTACGGCCCATAGTTTTCGAGAAAATGTATGAAATCATATACGATTTACGAAAAAATCTTCATTTGAAGCATGAATATCGAAATTTGCGTAATTTTAAAAATGAAGATATTCGAAAAAATAAGTGTTCATCTTGAAGATGAGCAGCTAGGTCTATTTCTGAAGTAACTGAGTCTCGATAAACCGATTCCTTCAGATGGCCCCATAGGAAGAAATTTAAAGGGGTCAGATCTGATGATCGTGGTGACCATTAAAAAAAAAAGACCCTTCCCATGTCCAATCCTGCTACCCGAGTTTTCGATATACAGTTAGTGACGCACAAGAGAATTGAAATACTCGGGTGCTCCTTCGTGGTGAAACCAAGAGCATGTCATCTGGGTCATAGTTTAATATATAAGGGAAAATAGCAAGTACCAATGTCCCGTGAGCCGCTCAGACAGCAGATTTGGTATATTTAATCGATTGCTTAGGTCCTTACCTTTACATACCAGATGTCTCTACAGGTGGATCGCGTGATGATTGGAGCCTGACCACTTATAGCGGTTGTAACTGTTGAAGAACCCCATCATGTGTGAATTGTGTTTCATCTGTCCACAACATACGTGTAATGAAAGCATTATCAGTTTCATGTTGTTACAATAACAATTCACAAAAATCAATGCATCGCAGAAAATCACCTGGGTGGAGACTTTGAACGGTTATGTAACGATATGGTGTTAGCCCCTCTGCCCAACACCTCCTAAATTACAAAGCCTCCAGCCGGCTGGAATGAATCAACCGAAGCAGTCTGACAATCTCAACTGACCAACGGGGAAAGCTATGTATTTGTATGCTTTATAGTAAACACATCGTTTCGCTGTATATGAAATACTGATTCAATGAAATATAAAGCATTTTTATCCTTATAGTATTTTTTAAAATTCAAATCGTATTTTTAAAGTTTTATTCTAACAATTATATTATGAGATCTATAAAATGCATCATTTGAAAGTAGCTATAAGACTCTAATTTAAGAATATTCTGGAGAATTAATATAGATTATTTCTCTTTTTTTAAAAAAAAAAAATGAGCATGCGTAAGATAATTTAACAATTTTTTTTAAAAACATTTTTGCATGAGATAAGTAAGCTCTCACAAGAAGAAAAACTCAAAATTGATGGATATTCTGGAGTGCGATATCTATATAACTTTGATATATCATGACAATTATGCAAATATGATTTAACTTCTCTCATAAATCTTAAAAGAAATGGTCATGGATTGGAAAGTTTAATCCATTTTATTTAAAAACATTTTTACATGAAGTATACAAGCTCTCACAAGAAGAAAAATTCAAATCAAAAGATATTTTGGATTGCAGTATCTGTACAATTTCTCTCGTAAATCTTAAATAGTGATGAATGAAACAATTTAAACCATTTTATTTAAAAACATTTTTTGCATAAAGTATGCAAGTTCTGATAAGATCCAAAACTAATTAAAAGATATTCTGGAATGCAATTATTGCAATTTCAAGCAAAAAACAAGTCAAGGCTTTTTAAATTTTTGAATGAACTTCAACTGCGTCAATACGACTATTTTATGCAAAGTAAGTTAGAAATGTATATACAGAAAGGACATAGCAAACATGCATATATTACAAGATACACGCAATATCACTAATTATCTTTTATATATTTTACAATAAACTAATGAAAGTACAATATCAGAATATAGTCTTCATGAAAATATTCCATATTTCTTATAACGTTTTCTCTCTAAAATGCAGTTCACGGATCTGGGTAAGTGTAGAAGATAAATCAGAATTAGCTAACAAGGAAATTATATGTATAATTATGTTTAGGATGCTGATAAATGTCCACATATTAAAAAATTACTGCATTATAATTTTGTTTTCTTTAATGTGAGCTTTCAAAATTTTACCACGTGGTATTTACATGATTGGCAGCTAGCTCCGCCCAGGAAGACCACGTAGTTAACTGAATTCTTAACAGCTGTACTTACTCTTGAGCTTTTGCTTAGCTTGAAATCCTTAAGGAGCTGGTGAGTCCATTGTGCTTTTAAATTTTTATCCTCCGGAAATTTAAAAATGGACACTTTTGGACCATTATCATAATTTCCTATGCAGTTGAAGACTAAACAGTGGAAAGGCATTATTTTATTGAAAAAGTAACTATTTATGAAAAAACAAATGCTGTTTCTGTATAATACGTAGTTTTCTGAAAGAAACGCAGAATATGGGAAGCTACCGCCAACGGTTTGAAGGCAATCTACGCACCTGCTAGCTCGAAGTCAGCTACTACTCTTCAGACTTCTTTCCGTGACTTGTCCTCTCGCATTTCAGCCAGAGCTGAGGCTTTGCACTCTAGGAGGCGTTTCTCTGCCCCTAATAACCGGTGCGCAGTATTGCTACTTGCATTCATCTCCTTGGCTGGTGCCTGTGTATTAGGCTTCTTCGACCCAACGAAGTATTGAATTTTTCTGTGCTGCCATCCACCGAGCGGTCGTCTACAGCGTTGCAGAAATTGTTTATCGAGTAGAAACTTCCAGTATTTCAGTTGCTGTCGTCAACTTTCTGATGACGTTGGCATTGGGAGAATGGCGTGGTGGATAGCGACGGGAATACTCCCTAGCAGTTCGCTAGGCATTACCATTACATTGATCGAAGATAAAGTTCATGTCGCAATAACCACGACCGGAGTTAGCTACTAGATGCAGCCTTTTAAACTATATTCAAACAATGGCGTGATGTCATTTTATGGGCTTCATTATGCGCGGTAAACATTTCTTTCTATGTAAACTTAAAGCAAATTTTAAAGTAAATCTGCATGAGTTTATTAAAGTTTGCCAATAGCTAGTAAAAATGTTGCTAAAGTTATTGAATGCCTACTTACTAGTTTTTAGTAACGATGTTCATGTTTCCAATAAAGGATGTTTCTTCATACATTGGATATGGCATCATAAATTTTCGCTATCATTTTTTTCGGAAACTATAAGTCGCAGAGGTAAGTTCTCTGGATTTTTTTTAAGTATTCCAAACAGCGAATCCGATTGTGCAGAATTTATCCGGACTTGATGGGGTGGGGCACCCTATATACAACATGCGTGTGTGGTACTTTAAATAATATTGTTTACTTTATTAATTTGATTAATTTAAGCAAGGACCTGAAATGCAAAGCAGCATGTTACTAATAATATGAAATACTGTATTCTCTTCATAGCAGCAAACATAGTATTTATACATTATGTCGCTTACATTTTATTGCTTAATTAATGACTTCTTTTTCTCCTGTAGAGTCATTCAATGTAACCACAATTTCAAGCAGTCCAGTTCCCAGAATTAATGATGCACCATTTGATTCTCAAGAAGATGCCTCGGAAACTTCTGAGAGTCCAGTTGATTCAGTTTCTTGTACTACCGTAACCCTTCAAGGTGCTACATGCCAATTTTCATCAGTTATCATTAGTTCTGATCAAACATTCCCTGTAGTTTCTGGTCAGCCTTGTGAAATTCAAGTTCCTTATATCCAGGTTAATTTCAGTATTTTCTCCACTTTTCTCATTTTTTTGTTATTAAACATGAAACCTGTTAAAATCTCAAAAGGCGAAATATGGTTATTTGAAAGAAACTTTTGCTATTCTATCTTTCACTTAACGCTGTAATATTATTCTGTTATTTGCATTATATTCACTGGTGCGATTCTTACAATACTAAGTATTATCTTATTGGGCAGCTTTTTATTGCTTCATTTACGAACATGTTGCAATTATTTGCCATTATTTCTAGTTGAAATTATATACAGGAAACATGCTTTTGACCTGTCTTGGTGTAATGATTTATTCAAAGCACTATACCTTAACTGGGGAGGTGCAGTCTAGGAGACTCAAATTAAATTTTCTAATAAAACTATTAGTATGAAAATCTGTCAATATATTCTACAGATACTTTTCTTGATATATATATGTTTTAGAAATTTTTCAAAATACTAAGGGGCTCAGCCCCCTTCTCGCCAACCCAGGGACTGTTAATGCAGTTCCTCTCGGATCGCTTTGCTCGCTCACCATCTACTAAACCACTTTAGTCTAGCAACAAATATATTCAGATTCAATTTATTCCAAAATATAATAAAGCAATGAAAGAAATAAAAAAATGGAAAGCTAAAAGTACACTTGCAAAAGTCACCTGCATCAAAGTTCTTTGTAAACACAAATAACCATTCATTTAAATAATTATAAACATCCACCATAAATTTTTAGAAATTCTGCTTTTCGCGCAATTTTTCAAATTTGGGAACTATACCATAGAAACAGAATAAAAAATTGATATTTACAAAAAAACAAATTCAAAAAAAATTGTGCTTTTCTTACAATTGTTCAAATTTGAAAGCTACACTACAGAAATAGAATAAAAATTTGATATTTACAAAAAAAAAAATGTCTGAAAGCAGCTGTATTCAAATTAGTCCACTCCAAAATAAGATAAAACAATGAAAGAAATAAAAAAATCGAAGGCAAAAAATACACTCGAAAATACCTTGGGAAAAGTTCTTCGTAAACAAAAATAACTTCTCATTTAGGAACTATATACATCCACCACAGAAACAAATTTTTTAAAATTGTGCTTTTCTCAAGAGCAAACATCCTTCATTTCTCTCCATGCGTTTTTTAGTGGCTTCGCTGGTATCAGACACATATAACTGACCATAATCTTGTTTATGACCACTGTATAAAGAAGAAACCATGTTTTATATCTGACCATGAATCTTATAGCAATATGGCCCTGTTCCAGGAGGAGCTTTAATTTGAACTTCCATAGAAGCAGAAGCTAAAGCAAAATTATATTATCTTATATGCTTCCTATAGTTTCTTCCTTCGATTAATCAGCAAATTTTTCAATATTTCCAGTGGATTCAACAGATGTCCCAAAACAATTTTTTTATCATGACAATATGTCGTGTATTTGCCTCTTGAATTTACTTCATTTTCCCAATAACGTGCCTGGCAAAAAGAACAGAGACTTGACATAGTCTCACAACTATGCTCCTGTAGTTCGGAAACTTCACTCCGTACACGTAAACGTTTAACCCTCTCTCGTTCATTACGACTGGATCTTCTTATGAATGATTCTTGAGTATTTGCATTCGACCTCAATGCAAGAATAGCGTTCGCTTGAAATCTTATCAAACCGCGTGTTGATGTTCCCGGGCGAGGTCGAAGTGTTGCCAAACGGCGATTAATAAATTCGAAATGATTTTGCGTCCACGTAAGCGTTATATTATCATTGAAAAAAATAATTGTGTTGGAATATGCATTTTCTTCTCAAATTGCTTGTTATAACAAATAATATTCTTGAAAAAACATATTACTTATTTTTTAAATCGTATTTATTTTCCCGTATACAGAGGTATATAGAAAATAGTATAAGGGCAAATTCAACAATTATATGAAAAATAAAAATTAACAATGGGTGAAATTGACCCTTTTTGCATCATTGGTTTTTGAGGGCATTTTAAACATACAGGTTAAGTACAAGTATAAAATCCAGCTTATAAATTCTGTAGATATTTCTCTTGGTTTATTAATATATTTTAGAAATTTTTCCAAAATACATTATCACTAGAAAAATTATATTTGAACGTACACATCAGAATCAGCCGATGAGAACTTTCATCCAAAAAAAAAAAAAATTATGTACAATTATCCTCATCACTAAAATCACTTTCTGCTTCATTTAAGTCTCTGGAACTCTGCTTTATAACGAGGATCAATAGGTTTGATGATGTTTCGAGCACCAAATTTTAGAGCCATCTGCCAAGTCTTGTATAAAACCGGAACATCAAAAGGGAAGCGCTGTCTCAGACGTCGCGCTAAGAAATAGCTGAAACCGGCTGAAAAAGTGTATATGTAGAGAAGGTCACGAAATAGGAAGGTACAGGGTCAATCCATTCGATTGAGCTAAAAGTAGAATAGGAGTGACTGAAAGTCCATATGTAGCGTTAATGAAATAAAAAGCATTGAACCACAATAAATTCGTGATTGAGCACTGTTGTTGATCCCAAAACATTAA
Source organism: Argiope aurantia (assembly GCA_026543865.1). Lineage (NCBI taxonomy): Eukaryota > Metazoa > Arthropoda > Arachnida > Araneae > Araneidae > Argiope > Argiope aurantia. The sequence goes on along the minus strand of JAPMOR010024236.1, from coordinate 663,075 downwards.
AAAAAAAAGTGCTTTAATTTTTTTGACTACCAATGGGACATATACATCCCACAAACTTTTTAAAAATCGGTTCTAAGTAAAAGTAGTCTTTTGATGATGATGATGGTGGTGGTGGGGTGTATTTGGCTATGTCCTCGCCATGGGGGTTTAAAAACAATTGAATTGATTTGTCTAATACAGAAGCTATTGTCTTCATTTTCTACGCGATTGCAGAGAAAAAGATTTTAAACAATTGGTAATGAAAGGATTAACTTCAAAAACAAATTAGCGTTTTTTTTCCCCCGTAAAATAAATTAACAACTTGTAAGTATAGAAATCTGTTTCTTTTATTGTTATTTAAATAATAATTATATATTTCGGTCCCTTATTTTAAGTTTTAAGAAATAACCCATAAACATTTTCATGTTGTGTCCTTTTTTCATTTTTTTTAGCGGATTATTTGTAGAATTCGCTTACTTGTGTTCATCGCGCCATCTGTTTCTGTAGATAAGCAAAAGTTTACTGTATTTATCTTCCAATTTATTCTTGATATAGCTTATTTGAATGTATTTTGTAACAGTGCTATTCTATGTCCTTTTAACAGTGACATATTTTTCCTTTTTTTTTTTTTTTTTTTTTTTTTTTTTTTCACACATTTTTCCTTTTTTTTTTTTTTTTTTTTTTCCTCCCATCCTTCAAGATTTGAGTACTTGTTCATTTTTCGCTTCATGAAAGTGCAGTTGGTAATTTCTTTCATTTATTTAGTGATTTTGTTTAATAAAAATAGTTCTATGATTTCTGCTGATTTGGAACCGAATTTTTTTATTCTATTGTGTATATATAATATGTAATGATATTTTAATTCTAATTTCAATTTAATTAATTTCCAAGGCTTTACCTTAATTTAGCCCATAATAACTTCATTCTAAAAATATTCTCTTATTTCGTGATCCACTTCCACATTTTCTTAATTAATTCAAGAGTGGCTTTGTAAAATTGCTGAATCGGCTGAAAACCTCACATTCCCACGCTCCGCAAGAAGGGATAGAAAAATGTCCAGTAAGCACATTCTTTTTAAAAGATCCCTGTTTTCCCTTATCTCGCCGACGCGTGTAGCAAAAATTCCTATCGAAATCTCATTATATATTAGAATAGGAAGTAATATTTTCTCTATCAAAATCTCGGGTTATATAAGACCAGGAATAAAATGTTAAAGTGCTTTTTCCTCTTTCCTTTCTGTGTCGTTCTGTGTGCTCATCGCTTGTACCTTCTCCAAAATGAAATAAAACGACGTCACGAAATCGGAAGTCTCTTCATTGTCTTCAAAACTGCATTCTGCTTGATAAATAAAATAATGCTTATATATATAATATGCTTTTTTTATACTGAATGAATTTTGTGTTTGTTAATCAATAAAGTAGTAACCCACTCTTGAATATTTAAAGATTTCATTCAGTTGTGTATACAGTGTATTTAAAAATTAATTTGCCTGTCTTGTGATAATGAATATGATAGTATTATATTCTATCATATTCATTATCACAAGTATCAAATAAAACAAGCTTTTGCATTTGTCAAAAATTTATTTTTCAACAATACTAACTCGTAAACCTCATCATCTATACATAGTATAAAATGAAGTCTCCTGAAAGCGTCTATATGTTTGAAAGAGAAAAACTCGAGAAATACTTAACTGATATTGGAGATATTTGTACTATTTTGTAGGGCATATATTGGGGAATGTTTTAGTATATTGAAGTCATATCAAAATAAAAAAAAAGTTTTAATTACAATTTTAATTATTTTCCTACTACAACTCGCGCATGCGTAAAACAGCAGTGTCTGTGCTTCGCACTTATCCGTGCGTGTACGAAAACCTCCAATTGCGCAAATAGCAAGAGCTGTGGTATGCATATGTTGTACATTCCTTTGTTTACGTCTGATTTTAAACAGCGATTCAAAACTCGTTATGCCCAAAAAAAGGAAATCTAACCTTGTCCGAAGCACATTAAATGCTAAAACGCTTCGTTTGTTGCGCGATAATGAAAATATAGAGGAAAGAAACTTTCGGTTGGCGAATATCGGAGAAAGAATGTCCACACTTAGGGAAGGAGAATCTTCTGTTGAGCGAAGTAACCGTCTCTCTTTTAACTGCACTGCAATTGAATTACAGAGACAGAATGAATCTCATGAGAAGCGTAGTGATCGCTCAATATAGTTTACAAAAAATATTATGAAGCAGGCTGAATTTTATTTTTATGCCAGATTATACAGAGTTGATAAACAAGTATGGAACAGTGTGTGCAATGACTTATTTGTATATTTTTTAAATTTTAAAACGGCTTTTCTATTGTATATTTTTAGTGAATTATTTTATCTATGAACATATCATATTTTTACATTTTTAACAGTCTAAATATTTCTGAATTTGTGCTATAAAAATTTTTTTGTAATTTTTTGATTTTTTAATATATTTTTATATTTTGTTGGATGTTGCGTGACATGCCCATGTCATATCAGGTGTAGGCTAGACAAGTTTAAAGTTAATTTTTTCTCTTGGATGTTATGCCTCTGACAACGCTGTGCGAGTACTGCTAGTTTCATGTATAATATATTACAGCCACATGGTCATTAAAATGTTTTTCTTATCTCTTCATGAATATTAAATTTTGATTTTCCTTTTTTATATATATACAATAGGCTTTACAGGATGCTGGTAACCAAACAGCAACCTGGCAATCGGGAAATAAAGATGTTTCTAAAGATTTTATTTCTGCACCTGCTGTAGATCAACCACTCACATGGCCATATTCAACAGGAACTGACATTTTATTTCCTGGTGTTTTTATAAACCCACAAGCAGGCAAGTTAATTTTAAGTTTAAATTATAATAGTTTTCCTTTTTCTCAACTTGAGGCTTTAAGATCCAAATTCAGAGAGTTGTTTTGTTGAATTCCAATACTCGTTTAGATGCTTAGTAATTTAATGTATGATGTAACTTGAATTTTTAAAGCAGTACTGATTCCAATACTTGCCCCCCCCCACACACACACACACTCATACAAAACATCTTTTTTTCCTGTAACTGAACGGTAATGTAATGTATATTAATATTTAATTGAATGCAAGTTCATTCATCTTAAACTTATTTCGTTGTTTAAAAAGAACAATGTTGTCATTTAATTTTGCCATCCCAAGCAATATTTTTCTGTTTGAGTCCTGTTTATCTATGGCAAATGTAAATATTTCATAGTATAGTTACACTTATATCCAATTATATATATTGCACTTATGTGTCTTGTATAATTAGTCATTTTAACATTGGATGCTGTATTGTTCGAAATTGATTTGATTAAAGCTTTCCACTGATACTTAGATATTTCTTAAGTTTCGTAATTTTTAGGGTATTCAAGAGTGGCATTTTCTACTGGCCAACCTTTATCAGTTTCTACTACTGATCAAGTGCCAACTACAATTGGTCATATAACATCAGGAACGGCTCCTTCCTCATCAACTCAATCTTTACAGCGTCCACAGACATCTTCATTGCAGTCGCAAGTACAGCAGCCTCATACAACTGTAAATACTTCATCACCAACTATATTTTACGTACCATATATATCTCAAGTTCCATCTTCTGTTTCTCATCCATCGTCTCTTGCCCCTGTACAAAGTATACGACCTCAAGCACAGTCAGCTCCCTTCATAACTGAACCAAGGCCCCTTGTTTTGGTATGTTTACTTTTGCAACACCTTTTTTAAGCTAATGCAAATGTTTAATTTTTTTAACATAATGCAGATATATTTCCAATATTAAATGATTGTTTACAATTTCAAAAAAAATTATTGTAGTATATGTGATGTGTGAAGGGGGAATGCAAATTTGTGATGCAAGCTCTGATATTACATGACTTTTGAAACAAATCTCAACTGTGCATTTGATTTCTAGGCCGTATTATGTTTTTCATAAGGGAAGCAATCTTTTTTAAAGTGTTGCATTTAATTACAACTGATTTTTTTTAGTCAATAACCACAATATATTCTTGTAAAATTAATTTCTGAGCAAGTTTGAAATTTTAAACTGTCAATTCAAATAATAATTTAAAGTTTTTTTTTTTTTTTTTTACATACGTAATTTATGAAACTTCCAATGTAATTCTTATTCTTTAATTTTATGCTATGATATACTGAGCACCAGATATACTGAGTATCTTTTTAAATTATTATCTGTTATACTAAAGAGAGTCGAGCAAATTTACATGCTGTGAAAATTATTATGGTAATTGCGATAGTTGTGTGGTATTAACCAAACAAGAAATTAGTAGAAATAATAACATTGAGTTTACTTCTTATTTATAATTAATTTTTATATATGGAGAAAAGCAATATCAACAAATTTTTGTTTGCATGGAATAGAATTTCTTTAAAATAGCTTTAATCTTGATATTTAAATGATTTTACAAAAGTAAAAAAGAAAGATAATACCAGAGTAATTAGTAATTACACATTGTTTATTTTAATAGATTTCAAACATACGTTAGGAAGATAAAGATAATCATTGCAAAGTATTGTATATCATAAGAAAACTAAATATAATTTGCATATTTTATCTCAAAAAACGAAATTTTTTGAGAATATTTTTTTAAATTGTCATCATGACTTAGAAGAACTACATACATAAAGTTTTTGAGATGTGCACAGCCTTAAAAGATTTTGGATAAACTGTTATATGCAATGTCTAACCACAGTTTGAAAAACTTCTAAACCCGAGTTTTTCTTCTGGAAAGATTGCAGCCATTACTTTTTATGCGCGAGTTTGCTATTCTGAAATGAATCCGAAACCTCAATTAAAAGTTGATTCGAAATTTAATTCTAATTAAGTATGATTCAGCTAAATAACATAGGGGGATTGTGATTAAAGTGATCCTATTTAGGCTTACATAGACTGTTCTGGTTGACTTTTTGTTGAAACTTGTAGTGCATTATTTAGAACATAGACGAAAGAAATCTGCAATAAAAAAATAACTCAAATTCCCACCACCAGGTGAAAAAGTGGCGCATAAAGAAAAAACACACAAATTTGAAGCACTCAACCTTATTTAATCGCATGATTTGTTCAATATGTGTTTCAATTTTTTTTATAACACGTTCAAAGTGTGTTGTATTGCGTTCAACAGCAGCGCAAAGTGTTTCATTAAGAACTGAAGTAACACGGCATGTTATTCTTGATTTCAATTTAAACAGAACTCGTGCGCTTTCTTCGAAGACACGATTTTTCAGGAAACCCTACAACCAGAAATCATTAGAATCTAAATCTGGAGAACAACAAGGCCTGACATTCAGAAAATGTCGCGAAATTATCCAGTCATTTCCAAAGTGTGTTCGAAGCTTTCTTTCAATAGTAGGGCATTATGGGGTGTTGCACAATCATACATGAAGACAGTAATACCTTGACATTTTTTTCATGTAAGGCAAGAATGACTTTCTGCCATAAAAGTTCGCAGTTATATGCGCCATTGACAGAACACAACTTAGACTTTTTAGAAGTGCTCTCTTTTAAAGGAAAAGGGGGTCAGAAATAAAATATGCATTAAAATTGCTCCAGTAATGTGATCTGAACGCAAAGACTGTTCATCACTATGTTAGAATGTACAGTATCTCATCTGCAGCAGTTAAGAGCCTCGTCGAAAGAAAATGTTGCAATGTCATGCACTGGCGATGACTGTTCTGGCTATTTACCAAAACTTTAGAGGGGGGGTTGGACGTTGTTCAGTCTCTAGAGGGTGCAGCTTGTGTACAACGTGAACCTTGTATTAATATCATTGTAAAATAATTCATAAAGCCTTTCATACTGTAGACCAAGGGAAAGACAAATCGCATGACATTACTTGAGCATTTAATGAAGATTATTATGAAGCGCACGCTCTTGCAATCACAGCAGTAACGTCTTCTCCCACACTTTGATTTGAAATCCGTTTGCATTCTCTTTTTAGCAGCATACGAATTTTGCAGTTTCTGCAAATTTAGTAATCTTTTTTTAATCCATTCTTCAACATGGACCTTTTTTACAAGCCATTGTAAATGTTTTATATGCACTGCATCTAAACCACTATTGCCGTTTTTATAAAACAACTTGACCAGTACAGTTCAATCTTTCGTCTCCAAAGGTATGGTGAAGAATGATTTTATTGCACTGACTATTGGCATTTCTGAACGTTCCTAATTTACATAACAGCTTATCTAATTTGCATGAAAAACGGCATCTATTGTCCAAGATTTAAACTACGAGGATTGTAAATAAAGTAATGACAACATATATAGAAGACATTTCTTTAATGTGCATATAAGCAAAATTACATCTCATTCCTACAATTTAATCACCTGTAAAGTCATCCACCTTTTGTCAGGAAGTCATAAGGTACCGTTGGCAAGTTGCTTGTTGATGTTAGCGACAGAGCACCCAACTGCTCGGCTCATAGACGGCATGTCAGAAAATCGTATGCCTCGGAGGGGTTGTTTTAATTTAGGAAAGAGGCCGCAGTCACAAACTCGTGTCAGACGAGTCAAGTGGGTGTTCCAGTACCACCCAAGACACTTCGCAAAAGATCAGTTATTTCCTGATCAGCTTGTGCGGCATGACAACGAACATTATCATGCAACACGATAGAGAGATTGTCTTATGTTAGTGCGTTGACGTGGAACCCAAATGGAAGCAATTTTCCTAATGTTATGATTTTTCTTTGGTATGTGCCGCACTATTTGATGACTGAACCCGACTTCAACAGATAATTCATGAATTGCGGAAAGGAGGCCACTAACGATGTCAACATGTTGAGGAATGGACGACAAACTTGTGCGGCGCAAATCCGCAGTCTCAGTCGGGCCTGCATTAAACACTTTAATTCATCGTACAATCTTACTACATGGTAACACATTCTCACCATAGGTTTATATTTAGATAATTTTTTATAACATCGCAATGCATTTGCAATGGGGAACCTCGATTTTAATCCGCGACCGCTGATCACTTCTTGTAAACATGATTTAGGGTGGTAGAAACGATATTGTCTTAAAACACGCTACTTCTGGATCGACAGTTTTATGTATTTTACACAGCAGCGCCACCTCACTGTTCCGATATCCTTTATCTAGATATTCTGCGTCTTTCTGGGTTACGTTACCACTACTTTATTCACAACCCTTGTTTTTTGTCTTTCTTTCCCTCATTGTTCATATAATGTATAAATCAAGTTTCACTGAAGCCAGAACAAGTCTACACAGCTCTGAGTAGAGATTGACTTTAATTATAACCACCTTGTAGTGTGTGTGTGTAATATAACATTTTCTAGAAACATAGTGTATTTATTATAGTGTTATTACTGATTTGATTGGTTTTAGATCTCAATTTGAAATGTTGTTATTCAACTTTGTAGTTCCCTGTTTGTTACCTGCAGCATAACTCAAATATTCAACCTGGCCGCCATGCCTTTCAAACAAGTACTTCTCCGAGTTCACAGTGTCCATCCCAAAGTTCTAGGTTGCATGCAACAAATGTTGAAGTTAAAAACCATGCATCTACAGTTACATCTCATTTGCTAAGTAAGTATATTGTATTTTAGTAGGTGTATGTAAGGAATACTATTTTTTTTTTTATCTTCCTTTATTTTGTAAGTTTGATTGTAAGTAATTATAATGAGCTTAAGAGGTGGACATGATAATTTTGCTTACTGTATTATAATTATGTTAAGTTTACCATACTAGCATTCAAATAGTATTCAGTCTGAAATTGTTTTCTTTATATAGAAAAATAATTTTGCAGATGCATGGCCGAAAAGCTTTTTAAATTTTAACTTCGATTTATTTTATGCAGTGCAATAGTTTGTACATGGGAGAAGCGATGATGATATTTGTTTGCATCGCGATACAAGAGCAAAGTGACAGAAATATTTCTCTTCGGTGATTTTACCAAGAGAATCTTTAGAGATTTCTTTGACGCTTGTAGACTTAGGAAAAGGACTTTTGGGTGTCTATGAAAGATAAGTGTGGGTGATAGGGATTTTTATCCCTTCGCTTGGAGCATGAGAAAATGCAATAATTATCCGTTTCCTTGAGTACGTGTTAGAAATAATTAAATGAAATGTAGGAATTGGATCAGGAGAATAAGAGAACTTTTTAGAATGAAGTTAACATGGGCCTAATTTAAAAATTTGGAAATTAATTATGATTTAAATTGGTTTTAAAAATATATATATATATTTACAGTTAGGATTTCACACATTAAGATGAATTCTGCTAGGGGGAACTTTATTATTTTTTTTTCTTCATGTAATTAACTGTGCAAAGCTTAGTTGAAAATGTATTGTAACTATTCTTGCACACTTATGAATTTTTTTATATATATTTTGTACTAATATTATACATTGTACAGAGTAATATAGGCATTAAAAAAACAATATTGATATTTTTTTTTTTTTTTTTTTTTACTGACTTGTAGAATATGTTGATATAATGTTTTCAAAGTGTGGAATTAGTATTTATTTCATTAAATAAAGTGGGCAGTTATATGAAAACAGTCTTCTCCCATGTAAGTGGATGGTAAAAAGTTTTTAAATTTAATTTTTATATTCCTGTTTTTGTATAAAATTGTCAAACAGTAAAGTGTTCCTCTTTCTCTAACACACTAAATTGCATACTTCTACCTGAGAAATTTCTATCAATATTATAAAACAAAATTGACTTAGGTCTCTTATCTTTATCTCTGACTGATGCTTAATGGATTCTTTTCATGCACAATTAAGGGATATTTTACATTAGATTATTAAAAGTATGGAATCGGAAAATAATAATGCCTCTATTTAATTAGATTGAAGAATGCAAAGTTCGAAATGTGCATCTTCTACACCTTTCTACTCTACCTTCCACTAAGCAGTGGTGACTTGTCTGCTCAAAAATAAGCAGCACTGCATAGCATATTTGTCAAATGAATTTACTTTGGGGGGGGGGGCAGTTTTTTTCTCTAAATAATCAGAATTTCTAATTATGTTTAGAAAATTTCCAGAATATCCTTATTGAGTGAAATCTGAAATATGTATAAGTAAAGAGCTATTTTCTATTGAGCCAACTTGAAAGTGAAACTAACAAATATTTATATGTGGTGGTTTCCTATGTTGAATGAATTTGCATTTCCACACTAAATGTCTCCAATCAAATTTGTGATGATTTCTGCAAATTCAGAAATTGAAGCCAGCAAATTTGTATTGAATGAATTCCATAGATGAGTGTAAGAAGAGCCATTTTACTAATTGACACTCTTATACTTTGGGAGCCATATAAAAATTAAATTTTTTTTTTTTTTATCATCTTCCACAGAAGCCAAACTGTTTTCGTACTATTGTCATCTTGTTTAATGAAACTTTGTAATTTAATGTGTGAAAAATATGTTGGTATGTGTAAACGATTATTCCATTTTTGGGACACCCTGTATAAAAAATTTAAAGAGCAACAAGTCATCTTTTATTTGTTACTGAATATGTATAGACTTTAAAATTATGATTGAGTATGTGATCACTTTCCTAGAAGCTTTAGAAATGTTCTGCCTTTCTCATGAACAAAACTTTGATTCCTGAAAATGTTTCTGTTTTTTATTATAATTTCAAAACATGCTGTGGGAAAAGTACCAACTTATTAGGTATATGTAATGATATGTCTTGAATTTTAAATATGATTATATTGATGTCCGATATTTCAATGTATTCATATAGAAAACTCATGTATATTTTTAAGCTCTGCCATGCGTTTTTCTATGCTTTACTTATGGCATGTTTATCTTTCTAGGCCCTCAGTATATGTCCTGTTTTCCTGCCTTAGCATGTACTCAGAGTGGAGACACCAATACTCTAGTTACTACAGCATCAGCTACAGTCTTTCCTTTTGGTAATGTAAATGTTGGAAATACTGGAAATATTGGTCATACTATTCTTAAAACATCATTTACTAGTCAACCTTCACAGCCTTCTGTCTGCATCCAACAGTCTTTCATGCAATTGCAGACAGCATCTGTTACCCTGCCTCCAGTTTATGTGTCCATCACTAGTAGCACACAATCACCCGCTACTCGAACGCATGCAGGTGGACATGTAGCGGCACAATTTTCATCATCACGTTCTCAATCACTCCCAGTATCATCAAGTTCAGGTTCACTTAATAATTCTTTAAACTCTGGGACTCCATTTTTAGGGTATACTGTGTATGCACCACCTATGCAAAGCATACCATCAGCATCACCACTGACAACAATAACTATCAATCAAAATACTGCTTCAGCTCAACCGTCTCAATTTGCCCCTGCATATGTGTCTGCATTTCAGGTTTTGCCACCAAATGTGCCACTGGTAGCAAATATTGGAAGCAATGCTCCCCCATTGTGTAGTGTTATAAGGACTCAATATCCTACTCCTATCTCCTCTGTTAGTAAGGTGCCTTTGAGTTTCCCTCTGGTGAAGCAAACAAGTGATCCTGGTATAGGAGAGCGTGTAACCCTCGCAAATGGTAAATATCTTTTTTCCATTAATTGTTATCATTGATGTTGATATTGATCCACATCTCCTTTTGTTAATCTGTTATGTTTGTTTTGCACATTTTTTTAAAAAAGTTATTGAGTAAGGAAATTTTATTTAAACAGCAAAGTATCCCATGTCTAAAGTTATGAATCATTCTGAATTTGATTTTCACAAACTGATGTTAAACATTGTTTTCAGTTTCCAGTTTTGAGAAAATGCGTTAATACATAATCAGCATTGTTAAATTCTTGCCTAGCTCTTTTATCCCTACTCTTATTGATTAGAGCATGCTTATGATGTTGGGAATAGTTTTCTATAAATCATTATATTAAGTTTCGTTTGTGAGCATGCTTTTTATTGTAATCTCTGTAGCTTCCTTTTGATATAATATTTTTGAATTCTTAAAGCTGCATGTATTTTTTTTTATTCAATATTTGTAAGAATATTCGTATGAAATCTTTACTTTTATGCTGTAGGAATAGTAATGCATCATTAAAATATCTTTTAAATTTAATTTCAAGGAATCGTTTTTGTGATAAATTTTGTAATCATATGAAATATTTCCTTCAAGAAGTTCTAATAGAATTGTTAAATTTGTTCTTAGACACTTTTCATAGAATTTGTGTTTCAAATCGCATTTCTTCTCGTGTTTTCTATAATTTTTAATGGGCTGCTTTTGTAATTAACTTTAAATTGATTAGTTCAGAATTTTAATTCATGAGCGTAACATCTTAATTTATTCCTTAAATCAATTTATCAACAATTTTTATTATTTTTTGCATTAATTGATAAGTTATAATGAAGAATAAATCTGGGGGGGGAGATTCAGTGTTTTTGCAATTTCATTATGTTGTTATTACTTAGAAATGTCAAAGGCATAAGAGTAATGTGCTGGGAGAAATATCCAATACATATTTTTATTCACATTAATCAATATATTTCCGAAAATAATTTCTTTTTCATTACAGCAGAGAAATGCATTGCAAAATCAACGTTTTGAATCCAATATGAACTGTATTTTTTTTTATTATTATTATTTATTGAAGTGCATCTCAGTTTCACTCTTCTCACTTTTTGTTTTATATAAAAATTGAAATGCTAAATTTCAAACTAATTTGTATAGGTAAAAATTACATTAATATATTTTGTTGTATAAACAAATTAATATATATAAGATGTCTAAAAAGTGTGGCTGTGCTTTCAAGACTCAATTACAAATAAAGAAAGGGATATTCACTTACAATTTTATTATTTTTTTTTATGTTGCATAAAGGAAATATTTTGGTGTGTTTTTTGCAATGTTTTATTGTACGATTTCAAAGTGTGCACCATTAGTCGCGTGTTCCACATCAAGTTGATACGAGATTCCAAGCCATGTTCTATGAAGTATTGCAGGATGAAGATTCTGATTGATCTCTGCAATTCCACTTTTCATTTCATCATTGACTTGACGTGTATTGGAGATTGGCAAACAATATTTTTCATGTATATCTTTAAGAAGTCCAAGGGTTAAATTATGTCTGTCTGAGTGAGGGACTTTTCCCATCCATTGCATGGGAAACTTTTTGTCTAAAACCTTTCGCACTTCCAAACTCCAGCTGATGTTGCCCCATCCTGCTGGAAAATATTAGGTTTCAAGTCCACTACTTGATAAAATGAGAAAAATAATATATTGTTTATACAAAATATATAACAAATATCTGTTTATATTCTGTATTTTTTCATATTGTTATTCACAATGTGGTATAACAGAGAAAAAAAATATTGCCTCTGTTCTCCCACAAAATGGTACATAAATGAACCAACCTCTTTTATAAATGTTCAGCAAGCTATTTGATAAGATTATCTTCTTCCTTTATTTGCTTAAATTAAAGCCGTTTAGAATCATAACTTGGAATTTTCTGTGTTTTACACCATGAGTAGCAATACCAGTTTATTTTAATTTGTGCTCTAACCTGCTCTTGGAGATGTGGGGTGGGTAAAGATTGTTGTGGGAGGTTTTTTTTTTTTTTTAACTCAAGTAAATACCTTAAAATTAAAAATTTTGGAAATGGAGAAAAAAAACTTATTTATTAAGGATAAATTTGTGGTTAATTTTTAACTTACTGAAACACACACAGCAGCAAGAAGTGATGATGCAAAAAATAATTGAAATGCATTTAGTAGAAACGAAGATCAATACAGATATCATAAAAGAAAAAAAAAGCGTTTTGCTTTAAAAAATTTGAAGTATTTTGCTTTTATATGATTTGCATTGATTTCATCCCTTGAAGCAAATAAGCGCATTTTAACTGCTTTTTATTCTATTATTTGTATGTCCATCTATTATTGATTTATAATTTTATTTCCACAGTATTGTTAAAAATTTCTATGTTTTCACATTCATAATGTTTGTGTTATGAATATCCCCCCCCCCCTTTTATCTGGTACTCTTTACATTTGTATTCTTTACTCCAGTTTTCTTTTATTGTTTTACCTTTTTTTTATATATGTATTCACTTTTGGTGCACATTATCCCACACTTGAGAAGAATAATCTGCAAATTCATCATAGGCAGTTTAAAAACTTAAGTGTCTTGTGAGAACAGTTTCTTTGTCTCATTTACAAAAAGTTGCAGTAAAGCTAAATTATCAATAACTGTAAGAAAAAGAAAGAATTTTGTATTGGCCCAGTTAATCTTGTAGTAAAGATTTTTAAATATATAAAATAAACTCATTTATAAACTAACTTTTAAAATAAACTCATATAGGTGATTTACAACCATCTGACCTGTGTGTTGATTTAACTTTCATTAATGAATTTGAGTAGTAAATGAACTTAAATGATATTCTGCAGTAGTCAGATTTTATTCATTTCAGCAAAAGTGGGCGCTTCAAAGAAAAATATTTTAAAAATTTAAGAGTATAATTCCATTGTCAACACTATAACACAGATCATTATTATAGTCTAACATCTTAAAGAGCAGCCGAGATTTCATCTGTTGCACACAATTGGGAACGTCTGCACTGTGATGAAGATATAAAATGGAAGAAGCAAAAATTAATGAAGGAATTAAATATCACACAAGAATGTAAAAATGTGCAATAAATAAAGTGAAGAAGATGGCAATTTGCCTTGGGATTCAGACTTTGAATCTGACTCTGAAATGTCTCAATCTGATAAAGTTTGTTTAATGTGTAACACAAATTCAGTATATATATTATATAATATACCAATAAAAATTATAGATTCAACTGTTCATATGAATAGTTGCATCTATAATTTTTGATATTTAAATTATTTGATGTAAAATGTATGATGTAATATTTTTCCGATTAAATTTTCTTAATTTTTAAAAACTAAAAAAAAAAGTCTTAAAGGTTCATATATTTCATTTTTCTTTGTGACCTTATATTTAATATACATAATATCGACATCATATTATGCTCCATTCAAAATATTTTATATAAAAAGAATTAATTGGACGAAAAAATACTCGGTTAATATCTGGGTATTCTACATCACTACTTAAGATGGTGAATCGGCATCAGAAGAATGATCTTGCTGGGCCAACATCATTTCTTCCTCTGTCGGGTATTTTTTGCATGGTCTTGTTTGAAAATGAACGTATCAAGAAAAATTAACATTGTAGGATTACAGGCAATTGTAAATTTTAATAATGATTACCTAAATAAGCCTATTCGATAATAAAAATCAATTTTATTTTGTTTTCAACATCCAGATAATATTTAAATGTCGATATGATATATATCTACATTTTTCTTTCCCGAAAATAAAAAATTTTATCCTGACCTTGCAGTAATATCCAGTACCAGGATATATTTTGACACTGTGACAAAAAATAAAATAGTAGTTTTCAAATAATTTGTAGTGAATGTTTACCTGCATAGTAAAAAAGAGAATGAGAAACTATAATTCTGCTAATATGGTAATATGCCTTTAAATTCACTCAAATAACATGTGCATCAACTCTTCAGCAAAACGACTTAAGACTTATATAGCAAAGACGTATATAAAATGTCACAAAGCATAAAAAATTTTTTTTAAAACTTTCAGCTAGCATCTAGGATATTGGGAATATATCTCTGTGTATCCTTGTAAGATTGGTATGCAAGATTTCAGGAGAAAGTTTCTTTTCTGCTGACAAAGATTAAATAATATTTTTATTTCATAATAAAAGTAAGCAATAAAACAGGTCAGCGATATTTTTTCCTAGTAAGCAGTTAAATTTTTATTTAACATTCCAAAATTGTGTGTTTTCTTAGAGTGGTTTAACAGAAATTTGTGATTTAAAGTTTTTCTGTAGTCCTAACTCAAAGCTTAGTACTTCTTAGGCCTTGTTCCCATAGCCTGTGGTGCTGCACATCTTGCAATAAATGTGCCATATCTCCCATCATGAGAACTCAAAAATTCGTTGTTGCACTGGGAAACTTGCTATGGTTTCGCGTTTCTTATGTCTGTAAGTTTCGGGCATCAAAGGACAATGGTAATATTAATGCCATGGAACAGCATTGCTGGTTGATTCCAGTTAACAACAGGTTCCTATGTTTGATCTTGGATGCCAAGTCAAACTGTAGGGGGGAAAAATTTTAATCTCATTCAGTGTAGCTGAGGTTGTGTGTGTTTAATCCTAGGAAAGATACTTTCTTGTCTTTTTCTTATTTATTTTCGCACGCACAGACATATAACACACATGGGCGATGATCACACATTTATAAGAAAACACATAATATATACATTTAAAAGTAGAAATTGCCGCTAACCAAAGAGCGAGCTTGCCTGCTTGCTCCAGTTTCACATCAACTCTCAGGTTGAAGTGTTTACAATAAAAAAGCTTAAGTGCGCTTCTCTCACATTCCAAAAATACATATGGTTTTGAGCCTATTGCTCCATCTATGTTCAGTATTAAATTTTACAATATGAAGAAGTATAAGAAGAATAAGAAATACAAATAAAATAATTAAATGAAAAACAAAAAAATTACAAATAATGAAATCGCATAAACATTCATGAACCCTTGTGATACCAAGAATGCCCCCTTTCCCTCAAGAAATCAAAATTGAAAACTGTTCACTGTTGAACTAATATGTCTGAATTCATTTAAATAATATGCCAGGGTGTCAATATGGGATTGGAAACGAAAAATGTAGACGAAACAAGTAAATTTAAAAGCAAGGCAGGAAGATGTAGTGTCTTCGAGACTCCAGTTGACTCTGATGAACTCATTGCAAAACGTTTAGTCACTGCTGCAACTGTTCGTGAAACATCTGGCATCTTCAAAAGAGTATGCCAATCACTTGCTAAATGCTAGCAGGCTTGTATCGATTTTGGTAGTCGTGCATTTGTGCAATTACTGTAATATTATGTAAGTAAAGAACATTTTTGTCTTTTCCGCCAACACTTTTCAATTCTGGCCCTATTTGTATTCCTATATTGCAATGAAAAAAAGTTTCAAAAGAAAGAATGAAGAATTTTACTACTTTTAAAGTTTGACCCATGAATTTGAGAACACCCTGTATATATATGTATAATATTGCAAAGTAGATTTAAATATCGGATTTAAAAAGCGGATTTTAAATAATTGAATATTGCATTATCAAATTTCAGTTTTTATTTAGGAGAATAATATTGGTTTTGCATACAAGAGTTGAAATACGTGGCCTACTATTTGAAATGTATGGTCTAAATTCTGATTCTGTATCATATATTTTTATGGTGAGATAATGTCAAAGGTCTCGACCATAAGCGTTGGCAGAATCGAGGTAACGGTCAATAAAGCTTGGAAATAATAAGAAATGACTGTGATAAATCGTCGGTTGGAATGAAACTAGAAATTAGTCCAGAACAGTAGGCGTTGAAAGGTAGGGACAACTCATGAAACACTATGAAAAGTAAGAGCACTTTTCGAGTTTACAACCGTCTGAAATTCTAGATAAAGAACCATTTTTCTAGTATTGTTTGACAATACTTAGTACTGCAATGTGTCCGATTCGTTGATTGAATTTCATAATTAATTTAAATTAGTAATTAAGTCAAATTAGCAATTAATCGTAGTAAAGTAGCAAAAGCAATCGTCAAAATAGCAAATATATCGTACATCCTTTGTTTTTAGATATGTTGAATCAACAATGGATGTTCCAAATAAGATGTCCATTAATTATGAGGTTAAATGAATTTCTGTGCCTAGGGGGGTTAATAATTGCTCGGTTTTTCTTCTGGCTTGAAAAAAATCTGAAGTTAGAGTTTCAATATATTTAAAAGTATGAATATTTTAATTTGATAACTAAATCAATTCAACTAGCCAAGATCATGAAATTTTCATTGAGGTCAAAATCCTGCCAAGTAAAAAGTTGCTTTTTTTATCTAACCTAAGCATCCTCTGTTCTGCCCATCTAAAATATTTGAAGATATTCAAGATAGGTAATAAAAAAATGTTTTTTAAATAACTCATTTCAAGCCCATTTTCAGCACCATGTACAACTTTCAGCATCATGTACATTTACGTAATTGTGTAAGACTCTTGAAATACAAAAGCTTCTGTTTAAAAATTTGTATTTTTCTGAGAGAAGTAATTAACAAAATCTGGTTGCTGTTAATTTATCTTTTATATCTCTAAGCTTTACTTTAGTATGCAATTTTCAATCGCGTTCATAATCCTTATTTATATTCATTAATATCTCATTTCTACAACTTTGCTTCTAAAAGCTGCATGTAATATAGAATGTAATCCAGTTTGTTTAAAAATTAAAATTTTAATTAAAGTGTTATAAACTCTGCCTGTCATAAGTTTTCTGTGAGCCAATATTAGTTTTCATCCCTTCTAATATATTTTTGATGTTAATTAAATGCTGTATGTGATTTTTAATTCTGTTGCTCTTTAATTATCCAGATTTTAAATTCTTTTAGAATTTTATTACTATTACTGAAATCAGCTGTATTGCAACTGATAACATATAATATAAAAGGTAGGATTAAAAAAGTAGAAAATATTTTGTCATTCTAAGAATAAAATATTTTGATTTAAAAGACTTCTATTTTATTACAGAATACTTTTCCCGAGCCAAACTCTTCATATGTATTTAATATTCTGGTTTTCTGCCAGATAGTTTTTTAAAACATTGTTATTAGCATTATATTTGAAGCTTTTTGAGAGAATTTCCTTAAAGTTTCAGATATGTACTACCAAGAAATGTTAATACCATAATAGTTCTGCTGTTATAATAATCTAGATTATTGAATTTTTGAAATTTATGTTATCCTGAAACTTTTATAATAACTTCCGATTAAAAAAGGATTTTATTCTAATAAACTTTAATGTATAATTGTTTTAGAAATTAATAGTTAAATTAGTAAATGCTTCCTGCTTCTTATTGCTGTCAATAAAACTTTCTTTCAGTTTTGTTCTTTGTTTTTGATACAAGTCATTCAATTTATTTACACAAATCCTTCTTCATAATGAGTTTAATGTTAGGTGGAGAAGGAAATATATTAAAAAAAATTCAAGTCATGGTTGCTGAAGGATTTTAGAGTTTAAAACCTTTAATATTTCTTCTAGCTGATTGTGTATAAAGTCTATAAATAATTTATAATTTAATGTTTGATTAATTTTTCATTTCTTGTATTTCTCTAGTTTTAATTCAGTATTAGTCATGCTGCTTCAACAAATTTATTGTTTATTTTGCAATTCTCTTCTAATGTTTTTGTATCCAGTTTCTTGCATCAAATCACTCCTTGGTCCCTCATAGCTGAGGTAATCAGGTTTACTTGATGCTTTTTGCAAACCTCTTTATTGCTTATAACAGCTCATTATATATAAAACCTGCATTTTCGTGTGAACCTTATTTGTTATATTAGCTAATTGTTTTATACATATCACCTTATTAAATTTAACTTTATTACTGATGTAAATTATTAATGTTGAATTTACAGTTCATTGATGTAATAAGCATTACTTTGAGAATCTCAAAAGGTGTGATTAAAATTTCTCTATTGTAAAGTATTTT
Organism: Argiope aurantia; assembly: GCA_026543865.1. Classification (NCBI taxonomy): domain Eukaryota; kingdom Metazoa; phylum Arthropoda; class Arachnida; order Araneae; family Araneidae; genus Argiope; species Argiope aurantia. The sequence continues at coordinate 644,534 of JAPMOR010024236.1, read as the reverse complement.
CTTTTTAATCATAGCTGTACCAAAAATATTTGAATGGATCAGATTTCGTGGATCTTCTGGTATAAATGGTAAGTGATTACTAAAGTGTAAACATAGATTAAAGTAAATATATTGAGTGGGTTTTATTTCTTTAATCTTTACTTTGGCATTTTGTGGAGATATGCTTCAAGAGTTATGGAAACTAAACTTTAGTTTTGTTGGACACTCATAGTATGCAAGTTTTATGCTTGGATTGTACTTAATTGTCTTTATCAGGGTAATAAGTTTATAATTGCAAATCTGCTTTGTATATGTCTATGTTACTTTAAAAATTGTTGAGTAGAATATTAAAAATGATTCTTGAAGAAAAAAATTTATATTGAATACACACTGCTAGTGAATACTCTTATGCGGAAATCGTAGTGAATTTTCATTTTACATTTGGATTAAAGACTGATAATTTTATTTCAGCTAAGAAGGCTTAAATTATTTCTTATAGTATACAAGAAATTAATACTCTTTCATATGTATGTCATAGTAGTTTTTTTTTTTTAGACTTAAAATTTTATTTTTTATCCCCAAATATGATGGTACAGTGCTGATTCCAAAGACTGGAATTTTTATTTATTTTTTTATTTTGCCGTAACAAAGTTATTTCCTGAAAAGAGACCACTGTTTCTGTAAAAGAATCACAGTAATATTATATTTGGATAATCATTTAAATATCTAAAAAGATTAATTATGTATGCTTTCAGATTTTATGACTGAATAGAGTATTTAGTGAATTAAATAGATATAAAGAAGTATTATAGTATTCATTTGTATAATTTTATTGTAAATACAATTTTACTGCTAAATATGTTCTATTTTAATAAAATCTCGGACTTCAGATTTAGGGGGGTGAGCGAGATTAGATCTTGCAACTTGAGAAAAAAAAAATGTAATTCAGGGGAAATTATGATCAAATTAATTCTGTAGTCCTTTTAAATATATTTGTTTATTAATTTTTGTGTATCAACATCATTTTAACTTGCTTTATATTTTACTGTAAATTTGATCATCTATATTCAAAACTGTTACCATAATAGACTAAGATCTTGATAGTTTATTTATATATTGGGTTGTTCGGAAAGTAATTTCTTTTTTTCCCGACAGAGGATTTAATTGTTTTTTTTTTTTTTTTTTTTTACGCACCCAACTTCACATTTAAGCCGTATAATTTTTATATGCTTTGAGAGCTCATATAGCAAGGCTTGTGTGTGAAAAATTCCAATTAATTCTACGCAGTAGTTTTTGGTTGGTGCCCTTTTAAATATGGAGAGCGATAAGCAGCATTTTCGACATATCTTGCCGTTTCACTACAGAAAGGGTAAAAATGCTGTTCAAGCCAGAAAGAAATTGATCGATGTGTATGGAGAAGGTGTGTTGACAGTACATCAGTGCCAGAACTGGTTCGCTAAATGTTTTAGACGGTAAAACCTTCACCTCAAATGAGGAGGTCAAAAACCACCTCGATCAGTTTTTTGGCAGCAAAGACCAAAAGTTTATGAGCGGGGAATTATGCTACTACCAGAAAGATAGCAAAAGGTGTTGGACCAGAACGGCCAATATATAATTTAATAAAGTATTTGTTTATTATACGAAAACTGTCTTTCATTTCCACAAAGAAAAAACGAAATTACTTTCCGAACAACCCATTATATTATAATAATTGGCTTTTCTGTTCAACATTCTCATATCATCACTATGCAGTAAAATTTGTTTTATCTGTATTATCTGGCTGCAGATCAGAATTGCAAATATCTTTTTGTGTACTAAATGGGCATTGTTACAATAATGGGCAATATTGGACATTCATCAGAATTATTTATAATAATAAACAGAACTATTTCAAGTGTAATATCTAGGATTTTTTGTAATATGAACATTAGCACTAGAAGTAGAAGATCTGTGCATTTTGAATTTTCTGCTGTGTTTTATAAATCTTACTTTATCATAAGATTTTTCATCATTCCTCTTGCCTAGACTTCTAGCATTTTTGCTTGTACTTGATATCTGAAATTCCGAAATTATCTCTGTGAACAATTAGGTCTGCTTCATAATGACTGTTCACCTCTTGCAAATTTTTAATAATAACTAATAAATTAGTGGAATTAATCATCTGAAGTAACTTTGGAAACTTAAATATGTACGATTCTCACAGCTCGAATCTCTTAACTAAAAGAGCAAACTATGATTTAAGTTGGGAAGGTACAAGCTCTATAAAATAACCATAATAATCGACTGAGAAAACATGTTTGGGTCTAACAATAGCATTGGTGTCATCTTGGTAATAAAAAAAAAGCTCTAAAGAGCATACAAGAATATTCCCTAGATTTACGTAATTTTGTATCACAGTTATTCTGTTCTTCTCTAATCATTCAAATGTGGGTGAAATTATTTCTATGTAATATAGCATATTAAGCAATAGTTTCCATGTTCTCATTAAAGAATAGGAACAAATTAAGCATTTACATATGTTGAATGAAGGAAGATATTGTACTTAAGACAATAGATTGTTAACTTCCATCAATTTTCATTAATGCTAATAGTTTCAAAGTTTGATTAAAATTCTTGTTATTCCATTTTAGGTCTCCCAATTTGATATATATAAGAAATTTTCTTTTTAGGAAATTTATCTATCATACTCGTGAAAACATATATAATTTATAGGTTTATTTTTTAACTAACCCCTCCCTACGAATTATTACACAGTTGATAATTACTGAAGAAAATAACTATTCATTTGTTAATGATTGTTACAACTTTTATTCAATGCAAGTTAATGTAAATAATAAAAAAATTTTATCAACTTTACATTGTTTTAGTTTTAAAAAACTATCTGAACAATCCTTGTTACTCACAATCTACAAAAAGTTAAATTCAGCAAAATGAGTCATTTTATTTAATATTGTCTTCTTTAAACACATATGAAAACTATCTGTGTAAAAGGCCTTCATACTATTTACATATCTTCAAATTTAACGATGGCATTCATTCTTTTAAACTATCTCTTGCTTTGTAAATCCTTCAAATATTGAATTTTATGCAATTTATTTCAAAACAAATGGAGATGGGTTTTAAAAAAAAAATTAGGAATCGTCTCAAATGTAAAAGCGGTCATTTGCAAAAATGTAAAAAATAGGTCAGTCTTGCATTTTTTTCCTTCACTTTTTATATTTCATTTTTTAATTCAGTAATTTTACAGTAGATCTGTCAACTGTTCTTATAAGGATGTGCACTGAAAGAATCGGTACAAGATGATGAAATATAAATTCAAAATTGCATATTTTCATTCATGGAAAGAAAGAATTAAGGGGGGGGGGGGTAAATTAATATTATGTGAAGTTCTTTGTTTCCATATCCATAAATAGATCTTGGATGTACCCATTTGTAATTAGGTGCTTTATTTTTGATATATAAAATCAAATCTATGAAGTCGGAATGATCCAGTACATTTAATCAATTTTTACATATTTATGTTAAATAAAATGTTTCAACATTCTGCAAAGTTTAAATAGTTGATATGAACTGAAAATTACATTAAGCCTGAATATTAACTCCTCGTAATGATCGCTCTTAATATGGAGAATGTCAGTTTATTCCCATTGTTGATGCTTATATAATATGTAAACATATTTTAGTAGGTGCGTGGCCGAAGAGAAAACACTTCTGAATTTTTAAACTTCGATTTATTCCATCCCTGAAGGCATATTATGAACAAAGAATAAGTGGTAAGAAATGTCAGCCTACATCGCGACACAAGAGCAAAAGAGAGTGAAATTGTCTCTTCATTGGCTTTTACAATGAGATTTTGAAAGGGATTTCTTTGACCCGTGTCGATTTAGTATAGGGAAATTTAGGTATCTTTAAAGGAATGTGCTTTCACTCGGAGCGTGAGAAAATGCAGAAGTAAGCATTTTTATTGGGTGCGTGTAGAAAAGTAGGAATTGTATCAGGAAATAAGAGAACATTTTAGAATTAAGTTAATATAGGCTAAATTAAGATAAAAAAATTACGAAATTAATTAGGATTTAATTTAACACGCGTTCTATAAAAATGCTTACTTCTGCATTTCCTCAAGCTCCGATTGAAGGGATAAAAATCCTTAATGCCTAGCGCATTCGTTTAAAGATACCTAAATTTCCCTAACCAAAATCGACTCGTATAAAAAAATCCCTATTAAAATCTCTGGGTGAAAAATTTGTCTCTTTTGCTCGCAATGTAAATAGACATCAGTTTCATCATCGCTTCTATTACACAAAGTGCTTAGCGTCATGAAAAGCTCTTAAAAATTGCTTAATTTTATCGAGAATTGCAAAGAAGATATTCCAGTTTGTTTCCGCAGACGACGAATATGATAAACCGAAAGCAGTCATAAATCTTTGTTTATTGGATAAATAATAATAATAATAAAAGAAATCCGGCGAAAGGGAAGCATTCGGTGAAGGGATATAGGAGTTTCAACCCATGTTAAGATAATGCTAAATGAACTATGTTTTCACTCCTTTTTTCAATAATGGGCACCGGCGTATATTGAAATATTAGAATGGTTATTCCAAAAGAGCGAAATATGAAATATACCGAACTGGTCGCAAGCGAAAAACGTTTGAACTTCTTTTACGTTTAGTGTTCTAAATGGTGAATAATTTGTTTTAGTTCTGCCTGGCAAATTTATGTTCAACTCTTTGTGTGTTCGTAAAGATTACGCAGATTAGCTCCGATCTACGAAAAATAAGAATACAGTATGGTACGTAAATATATACATCAGAGATGTGAGAAGTTGTTCTAAAAGCGTACATGAAAGATATTTATGATATTTAACTGCTTTTGTTCTGATTACCATGAAGTCTCATTACACATTCAATCATCATTCCCTTTCATATGTTGTTTTGAGCTATCTTTTGAATGACTGCGAAAGGGATTTTATTGTACTATTATTTATTGTGATTGCAATTACTTCAGTCAATTGCGTAAAATCCAGTGTGATGAAATTTTAATTTGAAGACGTAAGTTTTCAATAATTTCATTTGCGTGGTACTTTTTTAAATGTCTCCATTTCTTTGAAAATTATCAGTTGTTGGACCAATCTTGCCAAATCTTAGTTTTTATTTTTTTTAAAAACATTTTGCTAAGTATGATATTTAAAATTTTAAAGAAATAAAAAAAGTTGAAGAAACCTTTATAATTCAAATTATATCATTTAAAAAAAAAATTTCTCTCTTTTTTTTGTAACTTTTGCATGACTTTTTTGGTTTCTCAGTGAAAATTTTCTTTCTCGCTATATATAGATTTGCCTGACTAATACAGAGCATCTCTGAAATAAGGGATGTGAAATTTAGCGGGCAATTGCGTTTTGGATGTCAGAGGCTCACTAAGGATGGATTTTGCAAAATTTTAATTAGCAATTCAATTTAAAATTTTTTAACGTATTTCCCACATGACGTTAAGGAATATTATGGCACAAAATTTTTTTTACATCGTAAAAGTGTTTATATAATATTTTGTCTGCAAATTTGGTTGCCGCTTGTTAATTCTCGTTTACTTTGATGGCCTTGGAAGCCTTGCATTAACTGTGTTAATAACATAAGGATTTTCCCATTAACAGCTTTCAAATCTGATGTTCTCCTACAGTATTTTGATGGATTTCGTCCATTTTTAAGACTTCAAAGAATCTAGCCATTCGCATTCCATCAAGAAATTCTTACTACTCTCCTTTGTAAGGCTTTTTTTTTTTTTTTTTAGAATTGAAAGAAGTAAATTCATAGTACATATGGTTAGAATTCAGCTCCAATTAAGAAACCTGATGCAAAAATCAGTTAGTGAACACAAAGCGGAAAGTATCGCGTGCATCAGTTGCAAGTTATCCTCCATAGAAAATTAATGATGCTACCGACTTTCCCTTGAATATATTCAGTTACTCACATATACTATACACTGTACAAATTAAAAAACTGTCACTAAAAGCTAATGAAACAAAGGATTTTTCACTCGTAGCGAAGTGCAATAATATTTAAAGAAGGATAGGGGGGAAAAAAACTTTTATAAGATGTTGAATTTGAAATTGTCAATGAGACATTTTTTTAAATGTAAAATTAGCTGTAATAATAATATTTCTCTTCTTACCTACCTAATTAACTGTAATAATAGTGCTCTTTCTATGCTTATTATTTCTGCTCATATAAACATTTATATGAACAGAAAATGTCTTGAATAATCAGGTTTTTTTATAAAAATAACATTAAAATAAAAGCTGTATGTATTAGTTAATTTAAATTATCAATACAAAATAATACAGTCAAATTCTTGTTCATTTTAATGTTTTGAGTTAAGTATTTTAAAAGTTAGGTCAGGGAAACAGTCAATTACTTTTTATGTGTAAATTTTTTTTTAATTGTACACATAAAAAAATAAAAATTAAGACGTAAAAGCTATTTATATTTTTTCTGAATTTTAAAAAAAATATTTAAACTTGGATTTAAAATTAATGCTGACAGATTTTTATCAGAATATCTAGTATTAATAAATTAAATTTTCTGAACTAATACGTAATTGACTATAGATTTTTTTTCCCGCATAATTAGCTTAAATGTTTTTCCCCCAATGTCAAGTGTAAATAATTTTTTAAATCCATTTCTGTCAAATTTACCAATTATTTAAATCTTTAATGTTTGTTACTTATATTGTTTCTATTCAGTGTACTCTTAATTCAAATTTTCAGAGTTTCTTTGTATTAATTATTGCTGAAGATAATGTTGCCTATTTAAATAAAAGATGAGGCTGTATTCAACATCTAAGCATCGATTAAAATTTGAAAAGATATTTTTAATCAAAGATTAAAATTTGAAAAATAGATATTTTTTTTAAAAAAATTCCATAAAAACTATAAATTATTATAAGACAAAAAAATTCTTATGAGTAGAAAATTCTTGAGTTTAGGTATTCATGCATGTACGAAAATGCTTAATTTTTTTTCACTAAGGTGCTTAAAAAGTGCTTAGTTTTTGCATCCATTTCACACAACGCGCCCTGTTACATAATATGCCTCCTGGATAGAATAAATCATAGCTAGAAACTTCAAAAGTGTCTTCTCTTCTCGGCCACGCATCTGCTAAAATATGTTTATATATATATAATGTTCTAAAAAAATTACATGCTCGTTTAGAGAAAATTTTTTGAGTATGACAAAGTGGGTTTTAATGTGTGATAATTAACTCCTGAGCAGTGTGTGGATACTTTTCTGATAAGTTGCAATGAGATATCATTTTGATAGCTAATGATCTAATATGGGGAATTCTGGATTAATCACCGTATGTCATATTATCTCTAGTGACATTCAGATTTTTTTTTTCTATTTTGCTACATCATTGAGGCTTAAATTTTGATTATATTAACAAATTTTTGCTCATTTCCGAGCAAATGTCATTTTTATAAAAAATATTGTCTGTACATTATTTCTATCTCGTGTACTGTTTTTATCTTGACATGAATGGTTCGAATGTTGTTGATAAATTTATATTCAGTGATGTTTTTCAAACGTATGAAATGAATGATTGACTTAAAAAGGACATTATCAATCTCTGTATAATAGTGTGTGTGTATTAATGTATATATAATAGAGAGAGAGAGGACTAAAAATAACTTTCAAGCTGTCTTATTTCTTTTCACCCTTTATAGTGAAACTTCCTAGCAAGGTATTTTTTGTTTCTACAAATAGTAATCAGTGTCTGTGCAAAACAGAATAATCAAAAGTGCTTTGAAGTTCACTCCTGTGACAAATCATAATTGTTTCTGCTCTCTGTTGATATGTCATTTTATAAGTGTTTGTCTTCATTATTTGAACTCTTCTTATCCATACCATCATTATTATAGGTTTGCCTTCTAAAGACCATTTTTTATGTAAAAATCCTAAAGCGAGCATTTTTTCTAGATGTTAAAGTCAAATTAGAATCTGAAATGTTGTAACTGAATAGTACATTTAGGAAAGGTAATGATTATATTACTAATTAAAATAATCATATTTAGTAGTAAAATACATGTTTGACAAATTTAGATGCTTTTCGGATTTACAATCAGTTATTAATGGTTGTAGATTGAAAAATTACCTGTACATGTACATAAATAAATGTATAAAAGTTCCTTATTATGAGTTTTTAAAAATGAAGTTTATCCAGGGTGTACTCTCTATCATGTCTAATTTTAGCTTGATAACTAAACCATTCAAGATATATTTCCAGTTAGAAAAATACTGAATAGAGTATTTTTTTTATCAATAAAACCATTGCTGAAAAAATTGCAAAATCTGTTTTGTTTTTTATAGTCATGCCATCCTATTAGACATAGATAGTAAAATATTTTGACATATCTGCATTTTAGATTTTAATAAAATCCTCTTTTACAACTAAAACTGAATTACAAAACTTTGTGCTTCATTGTTTTAAACTATTTAATAAGTGGCTCGAGCCATCGTCACCCTTTGATAGACATATCTTCCTTTTTTGTAATCATTGAAATGGTTGGAAATCGTCTAAAATGATAATATCGTAATTTTGCATTTACTGGTTCAAACAACATAAAATATGATTCTCTTGGTTGAGAATTTCCCTGATTTGAAGTATATGCATATCTCGAATGGTTTAGAAATCAACTATTGGGTCATGATTCGAGTGGGACACCTTTTATTTGTATTTATATAATATATAGGGTAAGATTCGTTGTTTTAATAAAAGTATAATACTATTAAGTATTCTTGTAAATCGAAGGCAATTGAAATTACACAATATTAACAACATAATTTGAAAATGTGCTATAACCTAATATTTCTGAATCATATAACTCATTGCAGCATATCTCTTTCAATAATTGCTGAATGACGTGAATAAAATGTTTTGAAATGAAAATATAATTATTATACTATTTACTTGATAATAGTGTAATCAGTTTCTTATCAGAATTTATTTCCTTTCTAGATTTATGTCTGGTTGGTCCTCCTATGCAACAACATCTTGGGCCATTGCTATTACCTCAGCCGCCATCAATAGCAAGGTTTCCACGTGCTTCCATTTCACACCATTCTCCCAGTCGTCCTCCAAAAACTAGAAAACATCGTTCCAAAGCAAGTACTTTAAGTTCTACCACACTTGCATCGCAGTCTATCTTTGAGGGAGAAGGTGAGATCCAGTTTATACCAAATTTTGCGTTTTCATTTAAAATTCATGCATCTGCATATGTTTATGCATATTTTATTCATCACAGTAGAATTCTTAAAATTTGGTGCAGTTTTCTTTGCGAAGTGTTTATTTGATTTTTGTTAAATCTCATGACCCATGTTTAGCACTATATTTATGTTTATTTACCCATATAATAAAATAATAGACGGGGTGGGAACATAAAAATTCAAATAAAGATATATTCATTTACATAATTTTTTCTGGTTAGTTTAAAATTTTGGATGTTAATTCTAGAATAATGTATCTATTGAAAGAATACTCAGTTGAGAACTGTATACCACATGCATACGTTTGGTTACAGTCGGCTATCCCATTACCACAGAACTAAGCCGTATAAACACGGTTTGCTGTGACTGTTATATTCACTCATTATCCAGCTACGCTGGCAGTCAATTACTCGAACTATAACAGTCTCTTTTGAGAGATCCGCCCCCTCCCCCTTCTCCGTATGCACACTGTCAAAACAATCTTGTGCTTGAAATCATCATCCTCTGTCATATATACATACGTACAGTGGAGTATTCGTTGTATGTGTTCTGAGTAACATCATTTTTTCGGATTATTTTCATACTGTTGGAGAGAGAAAAATCCATGCTATTATTTTATAGTTTCAAAATACTCGTAAATTTTATTAGATTTACCATATTGAGATATTTGTGTATGTAGTTAGTTTTTTGTTTGATGTACCAGGAAATACTTGATTCACCAGTAATGCAGTGTCTTCAGTAGAAAGTTGTATAGAGTACTATAAATTTAATAGATTATGGTTTCAAAATGAAATTAATGGACGAATTCAGGTGATTATTAACTCTGTGTATAAGAAATTCGTAACTTTGAAAGTGCATCTCCTCTCCCCATTGCTGGAATTTGAAAGTGTGTTAAAAAGCACTTTCCTTTCTGAAAATCGTAATTAAATTCTTGGGAGAAATAGTAAAAATCATTGAATTGGTTATCAAGTTTTTTTTGTGTGTGTGTGTGCGTGCTTTCAAATCCTCATTTCATCTTAACGATGTAATCTAAAACGATGAAGATAACAATTGCAAATTATGCATCTAATTTAATAAATAAACTGAATTATGGAGTGGGATTTTGGGTTCATACTTAGCAAGAATTTTTATTTGATAGTGGTTTCGCGTTTATTGATTTTTTTTTCCTTCCCCTTTTGTGTTTTAAGATATGAAAAAAAAAATTTGAATGGTTGTTTACAACATCAGCCAGTGTTATTTAAATCGTGATTCCAATGACATTACTGGTGGTACACACTACATAAACAGTTTTGTGTCATTTTGGTCAGGATTTGTAAATGTGAGGTGCTGTGTAAAATGTACCAAAAAATGTGAGGGGTAATTTAAAAAATATATAAAGGTGTTTCAGTTCTAAAGTTCCCAGGATATGTTTACTCTTCTGTCGCGCTTCTATTTTAGATTTTTTAGATTTTCTCTTCTTTCAGTGGGAAAAGAGGGCTTGCTGTGGGAGGCTGTTGCTGTCTATTTTTAGCTTTTCAATGACAACAAAAATCCCAGGTATTTGTTATTCTTAATGTCTTTAAGAAGGAGGGGGTGCATTGTAATTCCTGCTGTGTCAATGGGATTGCAACTAGTCATTTTAGTGATTAAACTACTAATGATCAGTTCTTGTGTTCGAAATTAACTTGGCTGCTACAGGGCTTGTCTGTAGTTCCCTCTTACTATCTTATTTTGGCAAATCGTTTATTAAATTGAATGACCTCATATTAGTTAAGAGGCAGAAAAAGGAGACGTCATTGAATTAGATATTCAGATTAGATAGATATCAGGTGTGAGTTGTAGCAGGTAATCACTAAGGATAATCACTTATCACCTAAAACTTCTTTGAGTGGGATCCCAACAAACACGAAAACACTGAAGTTTGAAATTTCCTGATCCAATCAGTTGTCTTCTCCTTTTGGACTCTGTGGTGAACCGTGCTTTCAGTCCTGATGTTTTTCTGCATCATATAAAAAAAGAAGGGGGGGGGGACTGTGTCTCTTAATTAGGAAACAAAGTATTTAATCATTTGAGAAATTTTTTTTGTCATTATTGAAAAATTTTCAACTAACAAAATTCTTGCATTGTTTATTTTCATAAAAAAAAAAAAACGATCATGAAGAAACATTGAAAAATAAAATCTACAGAAAAATTATTTAATAAATAAATCACTAGAGTAGTCCTGATTAAGTTACCTCAAATACACAAGCAAAATGAATTGAGCAATTTAAATTCTCATGAAACATTAAATTAATTACCACTTTTTTTTTATCATTTGAAAAAAAGGACAACAGTGTGAATAAGTACTTTTCAACACTTCCATGTTAGCGGAATTAATTAAGGTATATAACTTTCTCTATGCCATAAAGCCATACGTTTTTAACCCTTTTGCATGTTACAAAAGTACCACTTCAAACACTCTAAAGGCCCTGATGTAGAAGTACTTTGCACTCATTTTGCTGAAGTAGGATAATATTTGGAGCGCATTTAAAGAGAAGAGTCGATTGAAAATAGATTACGTTTCTTTGTCTTGCTGACCGGGAGATTCATCCTGTAAGTCTGGAACAGCCGTGAAAGGGAAATGAATTGATTCATTGATGGTTGCTTACCATGTTATTTGTATTCTTTCTCATGTAATTGTTTTTAAATTGTGTTATATGAATTTCAATTTGTAACTAACTTATAGTGAGGGAAGCGCACTTAAGCTTCTTTATTGTAAACACTTCAATCAGAGAGTTGGTGTGAAACTGGTGCAATCAGGCACTGCTCACTCATTTGTTAGCGGCAATTTCTACTTTAAATATATATATTATGTGTTTCTTTATATATGTGTGATCATCGTCCATGTGTGTTGTTATATGGGTGTGTGTGCAAAAATAAATAAGAAAAGGACAAGAAAGCATCTTTCCTTGGATTAAACACATACAACCAGCTACACATTTACAGGAAATGATAATTTTAGGAAATAAAGACCATTTTACTGAATAAGAATTCTTTAGACAAAAATATTTTTTCAACCATTTCATAAGTAATATATAAAAGCTAAAGATTTGCAAAAATCATTGAACTTTAAAAGTGAAATTACCACAGCCTCCTCTACCATATGATTTTAAAAAATCTGATGGTGATTACCCATTTAGCACCAAAAGGTGTGACTGTGATATATATAGCACGATTCAAATACTTTTATAGATATGCAAAATTTGTTTTCAGTGAAGACTTTCAAAAAGCTGTTTATTGCTTATTCAAGAACAATGGTGGAAACTAGCAGTGCTTCAGGCCTATAGAATTGGATTAATTGATGTGTCTTGTTCCTCAATTGCTGGTCTTGCTGAAACGGTCAAGAAATAACATCAATCAAAAAGTCTTTATTTTGTACTTGTTGGAATTATAAAATGATTGAACACTAACACCTGATTCTAAATATGCGTCCACCTTCAAAAATCCTCAGTAATTGCTTCTATTTAGCTTCCATTATCTTTTGAATTCTTTGCAGGTCCATCTATACCAAACACTGTATAATCTAAGGTTGGTTAACTTGATTTTACAGAAAAATGTAATTGATCATCTAGCCAAAAAATGACGTAGATTGTGTTTTTATTCGTTTAAGGATTAAGGACCCTATCAACAATAGGTAGATTTTTTTTTAAAAATTAAGTATGCAAAGTGAATTATTATGCAATGTTTTTATGCCTTTATAGCAAAAAGGGAAAGCTGCATGATGAATTAATTTAGATTTTTTTTCCCATATTGCAATTAAATACATCACTTGTTCATTATATATTTAAAAAAATAAAAGTGTGGGAAATGTGATATAATATTTAAAATTGCAATTAAAAAATAGTTATTTGTATTCATTTTACTAACCACTCTTGTTTTTCTTATAGAAAATATCTAATATCAGTATTTAAGACCAAGTTCTGCTAAAATAAAATCAAAAATAGAACTATTTTACTGTTCGAAATATTACGTTTTGTAGCTTTTACTGTGTTATCAAGTTAATTTGTCTTAGAGTTTTGACACAGGTGTTTCATCTTGCTCTAATTTTCCAACTTCTTATAATACTTCCTATAGTTCATTAATTCTATAGCATAGTTGAAGCTATTGATTCTGTCTTTCAGTTTCTTCGTTTCAACAGCAGTCAGTCTGCAAACCTTATTTCATTTCCATTGCCTCCTTAAGCAAATTATTCTTAGCCGCAAGCCAAAGTAAAGAGTTTTGATCTGCATTTTCTGGTACAGTGTTTGCAAAAGTCCTCTCTGGATACTTCACAAGATTTCTTAACTATCATCAAACGAAAGACTCTAAATTAAAAACAGTGGCCAAATCTGCAACAATTTCTAAATTTGGGGAACATTCAACCCTTTAGATTTCATACTCTTCATTGCATTTTTAAACTACTAATTCAATACGTAGGTAGTGAATAACAAATTTAATCACTCCAAAAATATTCCAGAAAAAAGAAACAAACCGATGGTTCTCTAAAAACTAACCCTAAAGCTGAACAGAAAAATCTGTCTGTCTCAGCCTTATCTGATGGCGAAGTAATACTTTTTGATATAGCATAGTGATGATGTGATCATGCGGGAGGAGTATTCATGTACAGATTTCGTGTAATGATCCGCAAAAAATTGCTTTTCATTTTACATTAGCCTGTACCTCTTATTGTGTTTGGTATGAGAAGAAAGTTTTTAAGGAAATTTTAGTTGAGGAAATATGTTTTGTCAGTTGAAAGCCAATCAATTTTTTTCATGCCTTGTTTATAGTCGGAGCCATTACATTACCTGTATGAATGCAAGTGAAGGTATTAAAGCTTTTCATTGCGTGATTTAAAATTGATATCCCTCCTCTAAAAAAAGAATTTCATTTAAAATCAATATACTCAAGTACTGAAATGAGTTGCCTCAGCTTTTCTATAAAGATTGATTTTTCATAACTATAATTAACCCTTCAACTGGATGAAATCAAGTGCCTGTTGTAAAAAACGTAATACATACGAGTTAAGTTGACTTCTCAGTGAATTTACATAAAATTACCAGAGCTGCCAAAATCTGCTGTTACGTTACTATTATTACGTGATGGAATCAGTTTTTTCTATTTTATTGATTTTGTATTATTTATGCTGTTACAGTAGATCAGTTCATTGCATATATGGGGAAAAGTTCAAACTTGATAACGGACTGCGATACTTTATTCCACAGGAAAGAACGAAAACATACGGTAGCAAAGTACAGCCGAAGTGTATACAAAGACAGAACTTGCTGAAATCAGCAACACATAAGCAGCTAATCGTTATTAAATAACCGCAATAACTCAAAGCATTCTGTGAGAACTTGGAGATCGACACTTCTAAGTGAAAAATCACTCAGCCACTACTCTCATGTGTGCGTCTCCATTTTTATAGCTCCCCTGATAGGGCATCGATTGTTCGAGAAGAAATTTCGAATTTTAATAGAAGTGTCAAAAAGATTCAAATTCGACAACCTTTATTTTTGTTTACAAGGCCGTCATTGCCCCGAAATCCATGAAAGTATATTGTTGTGTACTTCACTAATCTCATGAAATTTATTTAAAAACCGAGAAATTTTGTTTTAAAATATCTGATAATTTATGTGACGTATTCTCATGTAGTTAATATGCAAAGAATTTTTCTCTCTCTGTTCATAGCAGGTATATCGAAACTTTTATTTATTCTGTCTTCATGTGCTATATTGAAATATTATTTTTCTTTTCAGGCAAACGTGTTCTGAAAGTTGAAGGTTTGCCAGCAGATATGAAGCGGTGTGATGTAGAACATTATCTAGAATCAGTGACTGATATCGGAGCAAAGATTTATTTCTTAAGTGCAGAAAGCTTAAAAATAATAGACGAAACAGCAGATTTTATTGTTTCTTGTAGCAAACATATAGTCCTTGCTGTATTTGATACTGATACAGCAGCACAAAACGCTCTTCTTAGTATAAAAACAACTAAATTTCAGCTACGTCACTGGCATTGTTCACAAGATTGTAAAAATGTGAAAAAAAATTAGTTTATTCAACTTATTTGTAAAGAAGTAATGAGAGACTATTTTTTTATAAAGCAAAACGCATAACAAAACAATAGGTGATATATAAGGTTATATGAAAGAATATATAATTATAGGTTTATGTATGTGATTTTAAAGAAAGAAATTTTAACACTTTCACAAAGTCTATTGTAAGGGGTTTTATTGTTTTTATTTCATACATGCTGTTTAAAGACAGCTTTGGCTAATTTGTTTTTCTTTTAAATTATATCTGCTATGAAAATAGTTTTCTTTCTGCGAGCAAAAAATTTGCATCGTAAATTGTTAATTTTAGCGTTTTAAGCGAAATTTAAATTTGCTGCTTAAAGAAGTTATGTCAGTATTGTTACCTTATTAATCTTGGTGCATTTCAACACACATCTGAACATATCTAAAATGTGTGTGGTGCTTTTTTCCTGTCAATAGTAACTGCATTTTTTTATGAATTACTCTTTTTTTTTTAGTGCCATCCCATTATATACATACATACACACACACACATATATATAGATACTATATTTGTAGGTATAGATGATGAATGTGCATATGTGTGATCAGGTACAATTCAAGAGCATTAGCATTTAATTACATATGCATTTTAATCTTATTACACAGAGTTAGCATAAATGAATGACCAGATATTAAGCATTTATATTTTCAAAACTATTACATATATTCGGTCATACATAAAAAAAAAAGATTTCATATCAGTTTTTCTGGTTTCAAATGTCCAATGCATGAAAGTTCCTTGACTGTGTTCAGATATGGGAGGGGTGGGTGGGTTATGAACAAGATCTTTTGTATAACCTCATAAACAGAAATAACGCTTGGTAAGATTCCGGGATATCGGTGGCCATACGATGAAGGGCAAATAAGTTTATCTGCATGCTCAATCCAGCATTGCGAAAACTACTAATTTGGGTAGGCTACAGACCTCTAGGCACAAAGGAGCTCCATCTTTGTTGGAAAATAAAAATTCGTACTATCCTTCTTTAATTGTAGAAATGACCATATTTCCTACATGTTCAGACAATTGCTACCTGTTGAGCGATGATAAAAACAATATGTGGGACGTTTTCCTTTCTTTTCAGGTATCGCTTTTTCTATTATGTGTATTAAATTTGAAAATATAAATTTTCATAATCCACACTTTCTTTTATGCTAACTTTGTATAATTATTAGAATCTAAGACTTAACTTATTTATTTTGAAACATCAATATTTGTATAAGGATATTCCAATTGCTTGCATATCAAATATCATACATTGAAGCAGGACTTCTTAAAACCAGGTTGCAATTCCCATATAGGGTCATGAAAAATTCCATGTCCCTACTGTTTTTCATGATGGTTAATGTTTTTAAGGAGAAATAGTTAACAAAATCATCGTTAAAATTTAATTAATAAGCTTTTTTTTTTTGTCATTACATAGGATTCAATTTTCCTTCTATGGGATTATGAAAATTTGTCATGTCCAAGCAGGAACACAGCAGAAAAGTATAAGAAGTTTTGCAATAAAGTTATAAAAACAAATATATTAATTGGAGACATTTCATGAAAATGTGAAGCGTGAATTAACTATCTTCTCATTTAATCCCGTTAATTTTTTATCTTATCTATATTTCCAACAGATTTAGGCACTTAATGAGTATCTCCTATATGGAAAATTGTAATTTTAATTTCAGGTTTGATCCATTTTCTGCCAATTAAGGAAAAGAATCATTGTGTTCATTCCTATAGTCTGTCCAGTGAATTTAGATAGATGTTAACATTTCGTTGAAATATATTCGATGCATTTTTAAGTTCTCGACTTTCAAAAGTTATTTTCACATTGTACTAATAGTGAATAAGTGTTTTTTTTAAACATCCAAAAGGAAAACTAAATATTTA
Source organism: Argiope aurantia (assembly GCA_026543865.1). Lineage (NCBI taxonomy): Eukaryota > Metazoa > Arthropoda > Arachnida > Araneae > Araneidae > Argiope > Argiope aurantia. Next base: position 627,347 of record JAPMOR010024236.1, on the reverse strand, counting down.
AATGTATAAATTTATCTGTTCTATATTTTTTTTATTTAAAATGCTTCCAATGAAAGTGAGATTCTCATGCACGGATTCGGTGTCATAATTTTTATATGCATAGCCTTTCAGAAGTTTTGATTACTGGAATAGGGGGAAACAGAAATTCTTTGGAACTAAAAATATATTTTCTGGTGGTGAATTTTGTGGACTTCCGATTGAAATAGTGTGTGGTATTTTTCTTCATAGATACAACCAATTAATTTGTGTGCATTGCAGCTTTTTTCACTAAAGCAAAAGCAATGTGCATAAGAATCGAATTACTAAATAAGTCGAATCTAGCAATACATATATAATCTTATTTTTATATGTATGCATATTAAAATCTTTCCTAAGGACAAGAGTAAAACTATTTTTCCTTTATTAATATTTGCTAATTGTTAATGGTGAGATTAATATTTTGATGGAAATCTTCACTTGCAGTTTGGACGTTATTTTATTTGAATCATAATATGACGGTGAAGGAAAATTCCGTAACTACTCGGATTTACTTATGGTAGGTCTAAAGCATAAGTGTTATAATATTTATATAATTACCCATCTAAAGATTGTTGATGCGTATTTAAAATTTGATAAATGTTTTGATGCACTATCTTATTCCCTGCATAGACTATAGACATTTGATTGATTTTTGCGAGTTAGTGAATAACATATGATTCTAAAGTAAAATTTTAAAAACCCATGAAACTGTTATTGTACTACTATCCTTCTGGTTTTGCAAAATTTAACTTTAAAAAATGTATGCATCATCCATGCAATTTGAGAGTTGAGCCAAAGTATTTTTTTGGTGGTGCATCTGCTTATAACTGCACTTTCTTTTGTACTGAATTCATTGTGTGTCTAACATTTTAACATTGAGAATCAAGCTGATGATAACAAAAAATCACTATTCATCATACAGGACTATTTAAATATCAAGCTATTTTCTTTGTCTTTATCCCTCACTTTTAGTGAACTAATGCAAAAAAAAGTGCTTTTTCTGTCATAAAATCAAACCAATTCTGCCACTAATATGTTAAATGAAGCCTATTTTTGAATAATAAAATTTCAATCAATTATAATTTGTTGCCTCATTTTATTGTATGAGCCAAAATGGGAAAGTTTTGATTATTACACTCTAGAGAGCATTAGTTGAAAAGTGTTTAGAAAATAAATGTTCTTTTTATGGAACAATGCACACCAAATCTCTTTGTTGTATTTTTGCATTAAGTGTAGGACTGCCATTTTGAAATATGCTGGTATTGTATAAAGCAGGGTGTCTACCAGATGTCTGAGGGGTAATTTTTTTTTCCTTTCAATATATAGAGAAAACTATCCTATTATGATACTGTCTTATTTCGTTACTCATTTTCTTATTTTTTTACCTCTATAACGAAAATTAGGAATGATGCAGTGCTCATCTTCAATGCATTCCAATTCTGTGATAGCTAATACATGTTTAAAGTGGAGTATAGTGATTAAAATTGAAATAACTGAAATTTTCTTTTCTTTAATTCCTGCCCTTTGTTTTTATGGTTTGTTTGAAACTTTTTTTTAACTTGTGCTCTTTCAGTTTCATGTGGGAGTGCCTTCTTTTGGAAAATGTATATAGTTACAGGCTAAGATTTTACTAAGCGAAAGCTGTAAGAAACTGCGTGAGTACCCCCCTCCCCTCCAATGTATAAATTTTCACTATTTTTGCTTTCCCTTTAAAATTGGTCTATAAATTTATTATATTAAATCTTGTAATAATCCATGCAGACTAATTTACAGCCAACATCGCATATCTATTCGACTTTTATTGTCGCCTACTTTGTATTGAAGCTTCCAATGAGTTTTTATTGGATTGAATTTCAATATACTGCTATTTTCCCATTATGATTTGCCAGAGTGATGTGTGGTGACCAAAATCAAAGTTCCATTTACTGTGTTAAATTGATGAAGATATTTTTTTTATATTTATCTGCTTCTGAATCTTTAATTGTTATAATCAAGAAATCTTATGAAGTTTGTTGTGCTTGTATCATTCTGTAGACACCCTATTGAGTTGCTTTTTAATTCTTTCACAAATTTTAAGCTAATTCCCTTTGTAAGAAAATTGGTTTACCTTTAGTGTGTTTTAGTTCATTTTATGTTTTGCATCATGAGAACCAGATGTACGGAATAGCATTCGTTGCGAGTTGAGAAGTTTGTGTGGCATCTCTAATTAGTAAAATTTGTGCAATTAATCTTGTGAACTGATATTTATGCTGTCCTGTTTCATAAGTTCTGAATGCTGTAACAGAATGGTATATTTATTTAAAATCTTAATTCCCCCCCCCCTCCTCCATCATTTTGCTGTGTAATATCTTATTCAAAAATTTATAGCCAAGGGCTGGGACTAAATGAGATATATTGACTACAAACATTTTAGATGCTTGAGTGCAAGTATGTTTTATATTGTTTCTTAAAGGTTATTAATAATTTGTAATTTCCAATTGCTTTGTATTGTTCCTTGATGTTTTCGGCATACTTTAAACTAATTCATAAGAACAATTTATTAAATTGAATCTGTAGCATTACTATCTAGTCATATTTGTAGTTAGCCCATTAATTTTAGGAATCTTATCATTTCAAGTTGGCTGTTGCTTTTTCAAATTTTTTAATATAGTTGAAATTATTTTTAGTTCTAAAAATGTAATTGATTGACTGTGATCATATTTATTTTCTTTAAAAAGTTTTCAAATTTAATAAAAATTTACTTTTATATATGAGACAATTTATGTTATGTGTGAATAATCAAGATATCTTTTAAGAAATTGTCAGAAGTGTTCTTATATGAAAAATTATTTCAGTTGACAGTATTTTATAGACACAGATAATGTTATTGCATGTTGAGTGATGTTATTATACGCATTGTTGTCATCTATTTTTGTTTGGCATATTTAACAAATTGATTTCCTGTTTAACTCGCTTAGATTGATCGAATTTGTTGTTAATAAATTAAGAATTTAAGTTTTCTTCCTTAAAATTCAATATTAAACATTTAAATTTGTTGGGGGGAAGGTGGTAAAGTAATATTAAATAGCATGAGATTGGATTTTGATACTTGATTCATGTCACCAAAAGTAAATCATTCAGAATAGTGATTTTCTGTTTCGAATGGTTTTCTTTCAATCACAACAACGATTCTTGTTATCTTGCAATCTTTTTCGTATGACTAGTTTACTGAAAAAACTGTTTACTTTGGACTATAATTTTCATCTTTCTGATATAAAGGCCTTACTATCCGAAGCAAATAAATTGGATAGATTATAATCCAGATTAATATTAATGGCCCTTTCTCTCTCCCTAGTTAATTGCAATATTTAATAGTTAGATTTATGCTAGTAATAAAATTCATCTATAGTGACAGGCCAACTGATTGAGCTCCATATGTTGGCATGTGTTTGCCTGACAATCAACATATAGCAATGTCATATCCAGGTGTTTTGAATTTTCTGCTTCTTTAAGTATAGACCTTCAAAGCAGATTTTGTAGAAGTTATATTTTTCATTGTTTTGAGAAGTTGAACATTGATATATAACTTTTTGTAATGCAAGTCAAATAACTGTAATTTCATGAAATGGGCGAATATTTTTGAGTTTAAGGTATATAATCAATGATAGCTTTCCTTAACTTCCCACAAATGAGAGCATAAAAATTTCAAAGTCGATGATTTCAACTACTGAAAAGCAATTTGAGATTTTAGTTTTTATTTAAACAGGTTTGTTGTCTGATTAAATGTGTCATGTTTTGTTGAATACAGTCAGATATTTTGTATTTTGCCTGCTCATAATTGTAAACCTGTTATATATATTTCAGATTTGGTTTAAAAGTTGCATTTTTACAATTTACTATTTTAAAATCTATATGTATTAAGCATGAATCATAGAAAGTTTGCTAAATTTAGTTTTTTTCTTTAATCATTAAGTATTTTCCAATCTTAAACAATTCATATACTATATTAAGCTAATAGAATGCTACTAATCATGCATTTATTTGACAAAATGTTTGAAATATGTTTAAGTGCTTTTTGGAGTGCTTTGAAAGCATTCCTGAATTTTTCAGAAATGTATTAGACCAGTATATGCACTTATGTAGTGCGTCGTGTTTATTTTTTGATCTCGAATAAACTATGGTTGGAAAGCCATCTCATTGCACTCAATAAAATTAATTTCTTTGAGTGTAGTATATACTTGTCTGAAATGAGGGCTCAAACATATCAAGTTCGTACAAAGTTGTGAAACAAAAAAAAATATTTAAAAAAAATGTCTAACAATATTAAGGAAGTACATGGTGCAGGTTCATCAAACTTCTTTAAAAATCCCAGGTTTTGAATTAATTCATTCTTAAAAAACAATCCAATATTTTCTCAGAATTTTGTTTTTAGAATTTTATACAACGCTTAAATTTATTTTTAATATCTTTATAAAACTCAAATTTGTTAGTATTTGGACGATCTCCAGATTACTGTATGATTTACCATAATTTTATGCTATTATTAATATTCACACTGTATCAATGAAAACTTATGTGTAGAATATTTTTTATCCTAAACATTGATTGCATTTGTCATTCTCTTCTATCTCAGTTACATTGGGAAGATTTAACTTTATTCCTTGAAAGAAGTGTTTTAATTTAAAAGCATGATCGTCAGTGATATTTCACTGGGAAAAAAAATCGAAGTGAAAACTTATATTTGCTTTTTATTACCCATGAAATGGATAATAAATCTTTTGTTTATGAATCTGTTAATAAATAATATTTGAAACACTGCCATTGAAAGTGTCTTCTGTGTGTCATTCAAATATTTAATAACTATTTTATAAATGATCTATGCATTTAATTTCTGTTATTCACATGGAACTTCTGTGAATTTATTTATATGAGCAATTATAATTTCTCTTGCAGATATGTATTTGCAGTCTGTTCTGATTGTTGTGCCTGTATGTATATGAAATATGCCTTAGAGTTTCATTTTTTACCTAGTATGATAAAAGTAGATTGCAAAAATATTATTTGCAATCAGAATTGTATAACATTTAAGCTATCAGAGAAGAGTTGTCCATTTCCCCACCTCCTGTAATTTTTTGGTGCAGCTTTTACTCTGTATAAAGATGTTCTACTATAGAAAATGTAGTGAAATGCCTTGAAGTTAGATGCTTATAACTTAAAAATTCACTGTTTTCTTCAATTTCAAAAGGTTTTTCACTTTTTATCACAATTTCGTAAGTATCAGATTTTGCTAGTAATATACCTGATCTTGCATTTATTTTATGGATACATAACATTAAATTATTCATAAATATTATTGTCCGAATTAGTATTCATAATTCAGTTTTATGAAGACGCTTGTAACTTCTAAATTTGTGGATTAACATATTGTTTCTTAATTTTATATGTGTGGGAGAAAGAGAGGGGGGAGTGTAATTCTTGTTTTTCATTCAGTAATTTGGGAATTTTGTTAATGTTTTCAGTAACGTTTTTAAAGATATAGAATAATCAGATTGTTTATTTTTCTTCTCTTTATTTAAATTGCCATTTCTAAGAAATTCATTTAAATTACTAAGAGGTTTAACTTCTTTCAATTCACTTTGTATTGTTAAGTTAATTCTAACTGTAGTTGCTTATGAAATGCTCCTTTAATTAAAGAATTTTGAAGTATATATGCAAATAACTGCATCGCATGGATTGCAAAATGAAAATTATTCTTTATTGTGAATTTTAAAGTCAGAAAATTATTCTGCTTTCTTTTACCATTTATTATTTAATTGATATTAGTGAAGTTGCTAATGTTTCCTTATATATTGCAAAAATATTTATTTCTGTATGTGCGGCGAGTGTAAACTTGGTTTTTGCAACATTTGCGAAATCATTACTACTTTCATTTTCGTCCTAGTTCCCCCTCCCCATTTACTTCCAAATTTCATTACCAGTTCTCTATGTTGAAATTGTTAGATTTTTTAAAAAATTTGAATCAAAAGAGTAAAGGAAGCATTTGTAGTTAATTGCCTATGTTTAATTTGATATATATCCATCAGCGTCAGTAGATCTAATTTTAATTAATTTATTTTTTAAATTGATGAATTGTCAAAACAGTTTCCTTACATCAAATGCAGAATTTCTGTGAAGGAATTTGTAAAGAGTGATGTATCCAATATTTTTCAGTACACCTGTATATTTATAGTAATGAGCTCTGTTATATGGCAATAAATCTTTTCAGAATGGTAGAAACAGCAATTAATATGTATTTCTGCCTTTATTGCTCAAAAATGTGTTACGAATACCTGAATTCGAATCTATGCAAATATTCAAGAAGCTTTTCTTGGTTTAAGTGAGAATTTTCTTGTTGTATATTGAATATTTCTATGCAATGAACTAGCAATTATTAAGTGCAATTCACGCTTTTAAACATTACTCCACACAGTGTTTGAATATATATTTTGATCACCAGGACAATGTCCAAAACGTATGGCAACTCTGCAAGTTTATCAAATTTATTCAATATATTATTTTAAGAAACTTTTTAAATATTATTTTCAGTTTAATTTCATGGTGAAAGTGTTTGTAATTTTATAAAAATTCTTTACTATTTTTTATTGTTTTGTAACTGGCACACTTTTAAATGTGTAAAAATCACAAATTTAAATCATCAAAACTTTAAATACCATGTAATAATTTGTGTCGGTGCTTTTAATTTGTTTATTTTTTACTGATAATTTCCTTTATTTTTGCCTGTCAGATTTTAGTTATATTGTTATAGGATCTTGTATTTTTGCTAAATTTTAAATATTAGTCTAAAATGCTTTTATTGTTTTTATGGTCTCTAGTCTCATCCAATCGAATTGGAACTAGAGCCCATATCTTGTAAGTCTGTCGCCTACAATTGTTAACATAAGCACCTGTTTTACTTATTGACAGCTATTAACTGAAAATGTGTTTTTTCTGATTATCTTTGGATGGTTTTTAAATGGTTATTATTTCACTCTTTTTCAGATGTTGAAAGTGTTTATTGTTAATTAATATATTTAGATTTAACATCTCATTTATTGTTTATTGTTTTTTTCTTTGCACTGATAGTAAAATGTACAAAAATATAAAGTATTCTAAATTTAGAGTTATATTCTAAATATGATGTGTTACATATGTATTTGTAATGCTGCAGCTAGAAGTGAAGAATATATTATTTGTACAGTCTATATATATATATATGACGTTGTTTGGAAAAACAAATTAAATTTAACATAGTATTTATTATGTGGCCAATTCATTCGCTTTATGATTTTTTCATAGTTGATACATGTTTTTCTTACTTAGCATCTCTCTTGTACTATATTATAGATTGCACTGTCTCCTTTTTAAATCTGGTGATGAATTGCTCTTTGATATTTAGCTTTGACTGTGATATTTTGAACTAAGCACATACATACGGGAAATAAATCTTAGTAAAATTCTAGCAATTCAATATATTCATCCTCTAAAAGCATATTTAAAATGTTTTTGTTTTCTTTTTTTAATTATTATTATTATTAGATCATGCACCTTTTATTTATTTTTAACTGCACTTTTTGCAAAATTTATTACAATAATAAGAAATATTACAACTATAATATAAATGTGTCAAACTATAATCAATGATTAATTTTTTCTTACTATAAAATTATAATTTTCAATTTTTATAACAATTTTCATGTAAAAATTAAAATATCTCTTTTATGACCTGTGAATGTATATATATTTTCTTGTATAACGTCGCCCTTGAAGTCATGTTAAAGAATGCTTGAATTACGTAACGAAAAGAATTTTATATATTATCTCTGCCATTTTTGAACTATTAAGTTTAGAATGTTACAAATAATGTAACTGCTCAAATATGGTTAAAGAATGTTATTAAACAAGCATAGAAAGAATGATTATGTGTACATGAGAATATTTGAAATAATTTTCTCAACTGCATGACATTTTCAATTGTATGGTAAAAGAAAGTATAAAAAGATTGGACGTGAATTAAAAGATATTTGTGTATTTGGCTAGATTTCTTTGTTGTACATTTATATTAGTTGTGTTAAAAAAAAACTTATATCCTTTTCTATTGTTTAAATATATTCTACCCCCTCCAACTTTCAGGAGCTGCCGTCATTCCAGTTTTAGATAACATTCAAAACAAATATTTCTATATGTACTGAAAAAAATCTGTTTAACAAATCCATTAATATGACTTTTAAATTCATTTTATTATACTGTTTTAGTACAAGTGCGTCTAGAACTGGCATCTACATGTTACTGAATATTCAGTATCCCCCTCCCCCAACCCACCTCTTTGTATCTACATAAATGCTTATATACAAGAACCAATAAAAAAATTACACTATCTAAGAAAACAGAATAGGCTTGAAATTTAAAAACAATTGGGGATATACGATCGCGGGGAAGAAAGGAAGAAACGAACCCTCCCTATCATTATGCTCTATCGTTTATTCGAACAAAACACTAGGAAATAAAAGTCCTATTAAAGAATGCATAAAAATTTCAAAAAGGTATCAAATATTTAAAATTGCATTGAATTTTGAATGGCAATCCGCCTTTTTTTTATGTCATGAAAATGTACTTTTTCTTTGTATAAAGTTTGCTTGAAATACCTTGATTATATTAGGAGATGTTTTATATTTTGTTTTGCTGACATAAAGGGAGTTGTTGCAAATTGAGATAAGTTTTCCGCTTGTAAGTAAATTTCAACGGTAGAATATTTATGTATGTGGCACTTTATGGTCTACATTTTGTAATCAATTACTATTTTATATAGATGACAAAATTTTAGTTCCGAAGTTTTCTGCATGATTTTTTTATTTTATCCTTCAAAAATTTTGGTGTTCTAGAGTACTTATATTATTTTGTTTAACTTGCACATGAATTTAATGCTATTGGACGGGAAAAGCTCAAAAACTATGAGCTGTAGTAATTAAATGACTTTTTTTTTTTTTTATGAAATGCAAATATTGAAATTTAAAGCATGCTGATTTTCTGGCATTTCCTTTTTGCACTTTATTTCTACAGTTCTTATATATATGGAACTAGTATTATCCGTGAATAATATTTGTATTGGAGAAGTTTTACACTACTTTTTTATATATTTAAATTCCTATCAAATATCTAAACCCGTTTTCCTGCATGCTTTCTAGCAACTTAATGTTCTTTTTATATATATTTATTTATTTACTTGGCCGTTTCTATTCTAAGGCGCAAGTGCAAGTCGCTTATTTTTTAGAAAGTGTAACATAAATTATAGGTCTTAGTAAATAGATATTTCTATTTTTTTTTTAATTAAACAATCGTAGTGGTTGCTCATTGGTTTTTGTATTCTAATTCGGAATCTCGCCGTCTTTTCTACGTTTTTTTTTAATTGTTATTATTTTTTTATGTTTAAAAGCTACTGAATCACCATATGTTTTACAGTCGAGCATAAAATTCATCGGGCCTGCAAATTTGATTCATAATATCGAGGTCCAAAAAATATTTATAAACTTCTACACTTACCCGATAGAATATGCTCAATAAGCAACTAACTACGCAAAAATGTCCGTAGTTAGAAATTGTACGCTTTTTATTCAGCAATTAGCAAAACAGTGAATAGTTACGCCCTTTTTAATTTGAAATTTTAAGAGTGCGTACTGTATAATGTTTGATAACTTCCTTGATTCCTGTGTTTAAAAAAAAAATTCATTTTTCGATTTTATAGAAAGAAGAAAATATTGCATTATTTACATCCTGCTGCTTTCGGTACATTTTCAGTCTCCAAATCATGTAAAGCGTCAGAGAAAGAGGCCATTTTAATGGGAATTTCGTTATCAATTTCTGCATCAGAATTGTTATTTATTGGTTACGATAATCAAAACTTTCATTTACTTCAGCTGCTCAGTTCATCAGTGCAAGTGGCATTATTAACGTCTGTCCTAGGCGCGACTTATTCTGGAAAAGATGAGTTCATCATTTTCACTTGTGGGACTGGAAATCCCGCTTTCTGAAAGTATTTTTCAATTGTATTTTTAGAAATTTAATCTCAATGTTTCACAAAACACAGAACATCTAAAACGTGAGATTCGCATCTTTCCTCCGCATTTTCGACCAAAGAGGCGATAATTTTTCTCGTAAGCATTTTCTTGTAATTAAATTTTACAGAACAAATGATAACAAGATCTAGCGGCTAATGTACTTTTGCGCAATTTGCAAGAGAAAACACGACTTGAACGTTTTTTAAATTGCATAAACAAAAGAATACTCTTTTATATCTTCATAGACTTATCGAAAGAAGTCTGTAGGTTGGAAAAAAGTCATCCAGAAACTGTTTACTGCGTATTTTATTGGTAAGGTGGTTCCGTTTTTAAAACATCGCGGCTTTACTGTCCTTCCTATCACAAATGATTTCAACTTGTCAGTTTCATCATCTTAACTTCAAACAAAATCGTAATCCCCATTTTGCTTTTCATCTTTTCTTAAAACGGTCGATCCAAACATTACAAAAAAAAATCCTTACGTAACGTTTTTCGGCAAGTTGAAGGGCTTTTTCTTTGATCAGAAGCTTACTAATGGCTGTTTTTTTAATCGAAATATATTGAACGTTGCACTAGGTTAAATTCAAGAACAAAAAGAGGAGAAGCTTTCAATGACTTTTATTTTAGGCGATCTTTAACCACATTCTGATTTTTTTACTATTTCTGCGCGCTGTTTAACAATTGTAGCTATTGTTGACTTGGAAATTGCAAAGCATTCTGCTAAAGCGTTTTGTGGTTAAATTTGCGTAAAATGCTAATCTTTTCACGCTATGAAAAACATTTTCATTTCCGACAATCTGCCTTGTTTCACAATATTTCAAAAATCAAATGTTCTGCACAACCGAGCGTACAATAAATAACACCTCACTTCTTTGCGTTGTGGAATGTGGAGTGATGAAAAAGAAAATTCCTGTCCTACCACAAACACCGTTAGACAAGGCCAGAACGCTTACGTCACAGAAAGTCATGATGTCACCCTAGAGGTTACACGAGTGGGTGTGAATTGGGGTGCCGAGGGAAGAATTTCACCCTTATCAAGCTTACTAATAAGAAATGGACTGTCCCCTTCCCACGCTAGTTTTTAGCCAGTCATCATTCTCTTGTTTGAGGAGGCAGGAAGCGTGTTTTGTTGTTTGCAAGAAATTCGTTTGAGGTTCACTAAAAGTAAGGAATAGAAATGGCTTTAATTTGCTTTGTTCCAAACTGTAATGAAATGGAAATTAAAGGAATGGCCCAAGTGTCAGTGTGTTTTCCTTTGCTAAAGAGGAAGAACTTAAAAAGAATGGGTAAGTGCCATACATCGTGGTGGATTTTATCCGACACCGCATATTGGGGTAAATTCTTTTGTTTTAAAGTAATGCCAAAGTTTCAAAATGAAAAATCTTTTATTCTCACTTTAGAAGTTTAACTGCTTGATAATATCCATTATTCGTGATTTTAATCAAGTGCATTATAAAAAGAATTATTTCATAAAATGCTGTAATGTAGGCAGTATTATTGTCAATAATAATTATAATATTTGCCATAATTATGGTTACATGTTTTGTTTACTATTATATAGCTATTCTAAAATTACGTTTATATTGTTACATTTTATTATATATCGTAACGATAAATGCCTCAAAGTAAACAAAATAAAAATTCTCCATTCCTATGATTATATATTGTTTCATGTTGTATATTTGCTACTGTATTTAAATTATACATGAAAGGAAGTCAATATTTACGAATAATTACTTTTACTGTCGGTCTGTGAATTACATTTTAGAACAAATGATACTCAAAGAGAAACTAGTCTGTTTGATTCGAAGTCAGGAAAATTATTAAATGCCCCTCTTAAATATCCCAGACTAGTCATTGAAACAATTCCACCTCAGATGCCAAATTGTGCCTCTTGCATGTCATCTTCAACATTTCTGAGAGAAAATCCAGTAATAAAAAAGATGAAATTAGAGCAACAATATATAGAAAACGCTCTCCAGGGAACCATTATAGAAAAAAAAAAATACGATAAAACAAAAGAATTTAAAAATCTTGAACTGAAGCAGCGCATTTCGTTAGTAAATTGGAAAAATTTCTGGAATATCATTTATAAAGAAAACAATTTTATTTGTTAATATTAAATTAAGTTCTGGCCCTGAAATTGCATTGTTTGTCGTAATAAATGATTTATTAGAGGTGTCGGCTTTTGTTGGAAAAACAAGCCTTTCAAATATTCCAAATATTTCTTTACTAATAAAAGTCATCAACATCAAAAATTTAAGTGAAATATTAGAGCATCTTCCAGAAATGAAAGTAAATAACTCATTGCTGAATTCAGATATTTTTTTCCCCCAGATTCATGGATAATTTAAATATAACTCAAAAAAATTGAATCAATGTTATCGCATTTATTAAAGAGCAATCTGCCCTTATTATTCAAAATAAACACAGTAAAAGTTACTCCAATGAAATGATGATATTCTGCTCATTATTTTATTCAATGGCTCCACATGCATATAAATTTGTCAGAAAGTCTGGCTATATTTGGTTACATCAAAATTACCTTAAATTTAGTAAAGTTATTTCTAACAAAAAATAATGTTAAAATATATTGTTAAATGGCAACCAAAGAGAGCTCTCTAAAGTTTCAAAGATTTATTTCATATTTTTTGAAGTGTCAATAGAATTGAATATTGTTTTTATTGCTTACTTGGAGTTGACGTCGCAGCAAATATTCATAAAACCATTTTTATATGGAGCTGTTTCGAAATTTTTCAACAAAAACATTGTAAATGTAATTTTATATTCTTATATTATAATTCAGAACTTATGTACCATATATGAAGAGGAATTTTTCAAATCAAAAGTATTTAGCAGCAGAGATAATTTTTAATAATTTAGTAAATGAGGAACAAGTACATGATTATGGCGAATGCATTTCAGGACATAAACCAGAAAATGTTTATAGAATGGCAATTTGGTCTTCAGTAAATACATTACTGAATAATTATTGTAAACATTTAAATGACAATTTGAAAAAGCTCTTCTGAAGCTGGAAAGAAAATGACAAATTTAATTAAGTTAATGATAAGGGATATAGTTAAATGGCAGCCAAAGAAAGCTCTTCTAATGTTTCAAAGATATATATCATACTTTTTTGAAGTGTCAATAGAAATGAATGTTGTTTTTATTGCTTACTTGGAGTTGGAGCAAATATTCATAAAACCATTTTTATATGGAATTGTTTTGAAATTCATCAACATTTTTTTCATTCCTTTTTTCTTAAATAAATTGTTTTAAATCGAAGGGACCTGTATGTATTGCCAGCCCTGCAAATAATGCAAGAAAAGTAATACATACCAAACGCTGTACCCCCAGGGTGATGTGGAAAGCGGCTGCATTTTAATTATTAATGAATTCTACAATATATGTGTGTTGAATTGGATGTATATGAAATGATATTAACAAGTAAAAAGTAATTTCACCTGACTCTAGCGCGCACAGACTTAACGTTAAAGGAATGAAGTGTCACGCCTCGTTGTGACGTCACAGAAGACCACAGAGGCCTTCTATATAGGTGGTTGTGGTAATGAGCAAGTCCTTGCAGATGAGAACGTCATAGGAGTTTCACATGGCTCATCACATTTATCGTTATGATATATAATAAAATTTAACTAATATAAAGCTATTCTATAAACATAATTATATAATAGTAAGCAAGACATGTAAACATAATTATGGCAAATATTATAATTATTATTGACAATAATACTGCCTACATTACATCATTTTATGAAATAATTCTTTTTATAATGCACTTGATTAAAATCGCGAATAATGGATATTATCGAACAGTTAAACTTCTAAAGTGAGAATAAATTATTTATCATTTTGAAACTTTGGCATTACTTTCGAACGGTTAAATGAGCTTACCCTACTATGCCGCATCGGATAAAATACATCACGATGTATGGCATTTAACCATTTCTTTTTGACTTCTTCCTCTTTAGCAAAGGAAAACACACTGACTCTTGGTCCATTCCTTTAATTTCCATTCCATTACAGTTTGGAACACAGCAAATTAAAGGCATTTCTATTCCTTATTTTTAGTGAACTTCAAACGAATTTCTTGCAAACAACAAAATACGCTTCCTGCCTCCTCAAACAAGAGAATGGCCACTGGCTAAAAATTGGCGTGAAAAGGGGAGAGTTCATTTCTTATTAGTAAGCATGATAAGGGTGAAATTATTAACGTCATGACTTTCTGTAACGTAAGTGTTCTGGCCTTGTCTAACGGTCGTTGTGTCATTACTCCTCTGATCCAGACAAGATGGATACTGTAGTCATTTAAAAAGCAATATAATATTTTTCTAACCCAAACTAACAAAAAAAAATTCAGCTGTTGAAATAATTCGTTCGTTCGGGGTTTATTATTCGTTGAATATGAGGTTTTCTTTCATTTTTATAGGGGAAGAAGAAAAAAAATTGTTTAATCGTGAATTTCATTAAATAATCTGTTGTTAAATCGAGGTCCGATTGTATTAAATTCTATAAGAATGAGAATTTGAAATCTTGTAGACTAATGCCTTAAGTATTCGATAATCATATGGATCATATGATCATTGATAAAGTATTTCCAGAACTTTTCTGGTTGAGTAGATCAAGGTATGAATGAAAGCGATAAACTCCAAATTTTATAAAACTTTATTATTTCATTAATTATTTTAATCAACTTTAATTATTACATTAATGGGAATAGTTCTAAACGAACTCTTTAGAACGATATTCATCTCTTTATCTGGGGAATATAATCTTCATGTAAAAACAGTACATCCTGTGAAATAAATATGAAGACTTACAAGAATATCAATGATTATGGCCTGTGAACGTTGATTTTAAACAAGTGAACTTCAGGTAATGAGAGACTCGGGGAATTTTCTTTGTGCGACATCCATTCATTCATAGCTACGCTACTAAGTGCTATACCTGTCGTACTTAGTGTCTTAAACAAGATGAAATTTCATCATTTGTGAATGAAACGTTCTGGGCTTATGAAAAACAGTTTAGAATTTAAGAAAGCATTTATACAACAGTCACTACTGGAAAATCCTTAAGACATTGTTTGTCTGTAAGTATTTTGTGCGGAATATGGACTAATACTTTAATTAGATCATTGTTCTAACATAATGCTTTAATTTCTGATTAGTTTATAAGGTAACAGCTTCGAGCAAATATAACGGTAAATGATTTTTAATTAATTTTCTTCCGATTTTGGTCGTAACTAGATTTTGAATATTATTTAATTTTGCAGTGAAATGAAATTGTTCTTTTCATCACGTCATTTATCATAGTAGCTTTGTTAGTTTCTTCAGTACCTGCTGTATATCTGTTTTGTCCTTTTCTGATTATTTTTTTAGACAAATAATAAAAATTATTATGGCATTTTTAATTTGATGGAAAATTTTAATTTTTCAAAACCTGTTAATTTTTACCTGAAATTATTTTTTTAACTATAACAGCAGGAAAAATTACTCTTTGCTATATCTGGAAGTACGCTACTGAAAAAAATTAAGAAATATTATTTTGGATATAAATTGCGGATGAGGAAATGTTTTGGTGACTTATACGTGATGTATAGGTATTGTAAGAGATGAGTAGCGGAAAACGAAATAGCGAACAAGAAATAATCTTTTTGACGAAATTTGTAGATAAACAAAGGCACATATCTTGTATATTATACAAACAAAATGTCTTTTCTGGGATAAAAATGAGTTTCAATATGGGATTAATTTCCCGGGCGGAAAGCAATATCGCATACCTATGGGGCATAGATTCAATGACTGGCTGAGGTATTCTCTCTCACTCCTGTAGAAGACAGCCTTCCAACTGCTGAATTGTTTCTGGGGATGATAAGGAGCTTGCGGTCCTTCTTCCTAGAATGTCCCTAGTATGTTCTATTGGTTTCATATCTGGGGAATAAGCTGACCAATTCATTCGACGGCATTTTTCATCGAAATGGAAATCGTCCATTAATTGAGCATGGCGTGACTTGGCATTATCCTCCATGCGAATAAAATCATCCCCAATTGCTACAGTGTAAAGGACCATATTATAGTCTGTGTATTTTCTGTAGGAGGTTCAAGGTCACATTTTCTACCTCTTTATTGGTTGTCTAGTACCAGTAACGCGGTAGAAAATGTGACCTTGAACAGCCTTCAGAAAATACACAGACTATAGATCTGAGGACTTATACTGACTTATACTTATATCGTTCAACTGATGATACCCCATTTCAGATAAAATAATTATCGGTGTTGTCATTGATAGAAAGACTGGCACAGACCATCATTCCGCCAAATCGGACACTTTCATAAACAAATACAGGATTATTCCGAGTACCAGGTTCTCTCTAAATCAATATCCATTTATCATCAGGTTATACACTAAATCGAGACTCGTCCATGAAGAGTTGTTTCTCCACGCATATAGTCCTCATCTTAGATGCTCCTGTGCCCATCTTCTCTTAGCAGCACGACGGTCCCCTATCAACATAGCACAAACTATAGTTCTATGAGCTACAAAACCACAGGTGGAGCCGATTTCGTTCTGATCCCAACAACCCTCTGAAAGTTCTGTATAGCAAAGTGGCAGTTATAGTGGGGGTTTTATTTGACAGCTGTTGTTAAATACCGATCCTCATTTTGTATTTTTGCAGACGTACGACCTAGTCCTAATCTTAAACGAACATTTTCAGTTTCCCAAAACCAATTCCATGGTCCGAGATTGCATATCCCATTGCACACTGATAAACTCCCGCTTTCAGTACAACAGATTGCATTTAATCCTTCTTTAAACGGACAATAGCCCTCACAACTCCCGATTTTGCTAAGTTATGTTTCTGAGACATTGTATTAACTGTTACAAAATATTCAATGCATATCGGTTGTTTTTAACTCTTTGCGGTCGTATTACTACTTTCAGCCACCAAAGCACTTTTACTCAGCCGCCACAACAAAGTAACATGCTAAACTTATATTGTATTCGTCGTATCTTAATCTCTATTTGGAATATATCAGTTTACACTTTCTGTGAAAGAACAGCAACCGCTAAGGAATTTATTCACTAACCAATACAGTGCTTCTAGCACTTCGTGATAACGAAACCTAATATTAATAGAGCCGCCTTTGGCTAGCCATGCAAGATGCCGTGGCGAGTCAGGTGCATCTCGAAAGCAAAGAAATCGAGAGTCTTTGGAGATACTTAGTAAAATTCGAAGTAGTATTTTACAAATTGTTTTTAGTGTGATTTGACATTCTTGCTTTTTAAGATATTTTAAAAAAATAACACTGCAAAATGGTAAAAAGAAGTGTACTGTGAAACTGATTTTTGAGATGAAGCATCATCCTCAGATAGAAATGAAAGACTTATTGGCAGATTACATATATTGCGGCACTGTCCAGAGTAAAGATTCTGCTATCTGTTCCAACAGAAAAATCAAGGGCGGAAGACGCCAAACGAATTATTTTTGTGACACTTGTCTTCGAAAACCAGGACTTCACATTGGAGACTGTTTTGAAAGATACCACATGATGGCGAATTATAAATTGTTATTTTTTATTGCAAAAATTATTAAAACATATTATTGTGTTTACAGTATCGAAGTTTATGAAAGAATGAATAAATAAAATTCTTTCAAATAAGTTCAAAATAATGAATAATAAATTCATTATTTCTTTTAATAAATTCTTTCAAATATTTTTTTAAATGAAATAATTCCTTCATAATCTTGATAGTATGTATCATTGCTCGCACAACCGAAATTAATTCCGACCAGCATGACATATACATCCAAATTTAATATGATCTCAAAGGGTTAATCTATTCCTACAGAAGGAATGCTTTCGATCGTTTTTCAGTCTTTACTTAAACGCGTAATTTTCTAACATCATAGACAAAATTTGCAAATTCCCAATTTTACAAACGATATAATTTACCTTTTTAACCTCTTCTATTTAATTTTTGAAATTTGTTGATTATATAAAACTTCGATACAGAATTCTTAACTTTTAGTTGTGGCTGGATTTTTGAGTATAATTTTGTAATAATGTAAATTTATATATCTTAAGTTCAGATTTTTATGAAATTATTTCTAGCAATGGCTAACGCAGTTAGATTTATAAAATTCTCCTGATTCAACTGTAGAAAACCAATTCAACAGTGCATTTAAAAAAAATATTAGCATTTTTTTTTATCAAATTGGAGTCATCAATTCGTAATACAAATTTTATACTAATGATTGACTTTTAATTACTTTTGTTTTAAAACTGAAATCAATATTTAGAACTTTTTACCTTTGAAATGCCTTGTTTCTAAAGAAAATATACATTACAAAAATCGGAGACCTAGACTTTATTTCTTTCATCGAATTAAATTTAAGAAAATAATCCGCGATGGGTATAGAAATAAATGAAACTATAAAAAAGGAGTAGATATTGATTAAATTCACCATAAATCTTCTTTTTATTGTAAATAATAAAGAAATTAAACTGAGCTTAAAATATTTTTAAAAAATCAAAAATATTATTTTGAAATTAAATAAAGATAAAGAAATAAAAATACTTCCTTTAAAAAAAATTCGTTACTACCCTTTCCATGAAAATATTTGGGAATTTTATGAAACATATATCTATCTGTTCTGGAGTTCAATAAGATTATACAATTGTAGAGAAATTCGATTAATACTGTTCAGCAATTAAATGATTATTTGTTGTAAAAACTTTGCAAAACAGGATTGTAATCCCTGCGAGGAAACTATTTTTCAAAAGTAATGCTAATATTATGCTTTCCAAAAAAAATACCAAGATTTCTTTCTTCATTGTTCGAACTTACAAAGCAATACACTCCTTCAAACCTCAAAAAATAGTAAAAATAGCAGAGTAATTGTTTGTAATTCCATGGATACCATCTTTCATCATAGCAAAATTCTTGTTTATAATTTCTGCACTTGGCACTTTTATTATTAATGAAATACACTGATTTAATTTAGTCTATAGCTACTCTAAAGGATTTATTAGCAACTTCAAAACACTAATCGGTATTTTGATGAGTGATGGGAATTTTCATTGAATGGAAATATGACTTTTTTTAACCTTATTTATACAAAACAAGATTTTAGATTTATCTTTTTTTTATGAAATAGCACTTGCATGATTCGTTTATATTATGGCAATATATCTGCTTTTGCTAATTAATAGAAAAAAAATCATATTTTTTCAAACGCTCAGGACTTGATTGTAAAAAAATAATCTCGCCAACAGCACTTGCCTTGTCTGCCCTAATATAGTAACGCCACTGTTAATAAGATAAGCCATCAGCTGAGAATGGTGAAATTTTAGAATAATTTTGTACTAAGGTGGATATTGTTCAAAAATCGTGAAATGAGTGGGGAAATTTTCAGGTCAATCAGATTGAAAGAAGCGGGAGAAATTAAAATTAAAGCAGTGGTCTTGAAATTGATTTGGTTTTTTAGTTTGATAATTTAAAATGTTCTACTAAGTCAATTTGCTTATACTTCTGACCCAAATGCAAATAGTTAGAAAGCTGTCTGAGATAAAGATTAAAAAAAAGGCAGTATATATTAAGGATTACAAAAAGTAACCTAAGAAATAGTTTACGATGTAAGAAAATCAAATTACTTCTGTCTTTAAAATTTACGAAAAACACAACTATTTAAATAATTTTAAGGGGTTATTGAGCTTTGAAATTAGAAAAAAAAATGAAAAAATCGGAAATTTCCTTTTAATTGTTTCATCTCCAAAATGAATGCTTACACTCAACTAAAATAGAGTTATAAAATATTTTCAGTACAATGAATGTTTGAAAGGCTTAGAAGAAAAAGTATATTTTTGATGACATTTTTCAAAACGATCGGCCAACTAGATTTAAATATCTTTGAAATGTTACGGGTGACTTAATTTTTGAGAAAATTATATAAAATTGAGGAAGATTTTAATTAAATTTCAAGAGAAAACTGGGTATGCATTTTATGTTTAGAGTTCTTTTAAAGTTTATTTTAATTGAGAAAAACGCAGAAGTTTTATTAAAGCTCAGTGTGCGGGCATAAAAAAATTTCTAAAAAAAGAATAAACTAGAATTACAAAATCCTACCCAGTTTTGTTTTAAACATATTTTTAAAGAATAAACGAATTCCAGAAACTCCTACATTAAATTATATCACTTGAAATATTTTGAATTTTTTAATATAATACATATTTTTATTTCTAAAAAATAGTATACTTTGTTTTAAAGAGTTTTTTTAAAGATATTTATGTTCTAATACATATGCATAAAAAAATTTCATAACTCTTAAGTTAATAATTCGCAAAAGTGACTAAATGTGACCATTGTCCCCTTAAACGAATCTTTAAAATACATATTAATGTAATGCTAAACAGCAGGGGAGAGGGATGAGTTTTTGAGTAATATTTCATGTAGTTATATTTATTCCAAAAAGAGTGGAAATGAAATTAGGCCGGGCAAAGTGAATGGAATGAGAGGTATAGTTTAACTTGTTCGCCGCCTGTCCATCAGTCAACGAGTTGAATTAGAGCGCCAGGAATAATTTGAAACTAGAAATCTTGATGAATTTTATGAAACCAGCTTGTTCATAATTGTCCAAGTGCAACAAAAAAAAAATTAACTGGTAAAAATTTTCAAATAAGTAAAATATTGATTGTGTCTCTGTGTGGGATTTGCAAAAAAATAAATTCAGTGCGATGGAGAAAACTATGCTTTTCTGGTTCTCTGTTTCAAAAATTAAAAATAGATTTGGCCATTTTTATTAGATTTTAAATGGAGAAATCAATAGATTTTTATAAAAGTTAAAATAAGCAGTTGTGAAAGATGGGAATATCAGAAAATGACTAAACAATTCTCTCTCTCTTTTTGAAGACTTCTTATTGTTATTACAATATCTCCCTGTGCAATTCCAAAAACTTCTACAATATTTATCACAGAAAATAAATTATTCTAAATGGAGTAAAGAAAGATTTTAAATTTTGAAATCATTGATCTTATCCAATTGTTCTCCTAGTTCCTTAGTATCAGTTGGTGACCTGGGATTCAAGGCAACTAACGCTTAGCATATCTCTTTCTCCCAAAGAAACCTTTCTGAATATATGGTGGCCAAATGGAAAATCAACATCTTTTGGTGCGTGACTTAACTCGCATTGCCAAATTTACTTTAAATTAAAGTATTAAAACATTTCTAATTAATTAAAACTGCCAGTCATGCAGATAACAATAATAAATTTTAATTACAAATTAAATTGACAAATATAGATCATGATACATTGGCCGCATATCCATCGACCTGCACGAGGCAGAAGTTCGGAGCAAGCCGGCGGAGCCAGAAAGTGAGTCACTCGTTTTCATTGGAGAGCAAAGTTCATCTCCAGAGGGGTGAGTGATGCTTGTCGCCAGCTGGCGAAACAAACAGTCATTTATCGCCTGTTTAGCCGCTGCACACTCCCTCCGCAGTCTCATTGGATATGGACATAACGACGTGGGGGTCGAACTTGTCGCCCTGTGCGAGTTGTTTGCCTTGCTGGGACGAGGATGAATGTCTCAGCTGGAAGTCTCTAAGTACACTTAGTAGTAGAACTTGCTTCTTGCTTGGCTGGTGGCATACTTGAACACTCAGGAGGAATTATAAAAGCAGGTTTCAGACGGTCTATAGAAATGGTATGGGAAGCTCCCTTGATCTCGAGATCAAACGTTTTCTGTCGCCTGAAAAGAACTTTGTACAGTCCATCATACGGTGCTTGTAGGAGTTTACGTACACCGTCATGTCTCACAAATATATGTGAACACACGTTGAGGTTAGGATGCACAAAGATTGTTCTTTTTCCATGATAGAAAGTTGGAACTGGTCTCATCGTTGCAAAATGGCGTTTTAAGTCCTCCACGAGCTGCTTGGGTGATGCGTCTCCAGGTGTTGGATCGAAAAATTCTCCCGGTAGCCGCAGAGACTTGCCATATACAAGCTGAGCTGTCGTCGCTAGAGATGCATAATCCACGATTTTTTGAATAACAAATAATATTGCTATTGTTATTTTTAAATATGTGTTCCAAATATCTGTTATTTCAATCATATTATTAATTAAAAATTATTACTTAATATTAAATATAAAATTTATTAATTGTAATTAATACTTAATTTAATAATTTAAATGACGTGTGATTGAATTAATTTATCTGTTTCAACTTACTTCTTAAATTTTATTTTTTTTCTCAAAACTATTTATTTAATTTTTTATTGGAGTGAACCATTTTCTGGAACAGGTGAATTAAAAATATATGTAATTTCTTTAAAATGTTTACTTTAGTTCTATATTTTACCAATAGATTGCGCCAGCTGTAAATAGAATATATGTAATTCAAGTCAATCATGTCAAGAGCAATTAAAAATGATCTGTATTGAATAGTGCATCATCATATGCGAATATCGGAATTCACTCCAGTAAAGTGGAGCGATGACTTCGCACTTTCCGGTGAAATCACCGCTCCGATAAATTTCAGCGATATGCAATTCAATGATACGATAATTTCAATAACCGGTCCGTTCACTTTTAAATCCATTCACAGATTTATTTCGAGAGCTTCCATTGGATAGATCGTATCGATTGTTACTTTCCAGTGAAGTCACCGCTCCGGCAAATGTCAGTGATATCGTAACGATTGTTACTTTCTATCGTGATCCAAACCTGTAATCGATATATCACCAGTAAGATCGTATCAAGGATTTGAATCACACCCCTCTTTGAAAAGTATTGATCACTTATATTTGTGACTTTTTGATATTGGTTAAGTAATAACCGCTCGTAAAATATTCGTCATCCCTAGTCGTCGCCTGTAGATCCTCTTTGAAGACGGATTGGAATCCGAGTAACAAGGTGGGCAGTGTTGCAGACCACTGATCCGTGTTGTAAACTTTCAAAGCTGCCTTTAATGGGCTGTGGAACTCTTCGATCAGGCCATTGGCCTGAGGATGATAAGGAGAAGATCTTATCCTTTTAATTCCTAGTAGCTGAGAGAGAGCACGGAATAAATCACTCTCAAACTGTCTGCCTTGGTCAGTAGTAATTTTTACAGGACAACCAAATCTGGCTACCCAGTGCTTACAAAATTTTTGTGCTACTGTCTGTGCTGTCATGTCTGGAATTGGTACGGCTTCTGGCCATCTCGTGAATCTATCTATCATCGTTAAACAGTAATAGTTTCCTTGAAAAGGAAGTAGAGGGCCTACAAAGTCCAGGTGTACATGTTCGAACCTCTGTGATTGGTCTACAAATTTTCCTACTGGAGTCTTAGTATGGCGAATTACCTTCGATTTTTGACACGGGATGCAATGCTTAGTCCAATTGTTGCAGTCTTTTCGAATGGAAGGTCAAATAAAACGCGATCGAATTAATTTTGAAGTGTTGCGAATGCTAGGATGAGATAAATTATGTAGTGGTGCAAAAATTTGTTGACGAAAGGACGCAGGAATATAAGGTCGAGCTGTACCTGTTGATACATCACAATAAATGGACGTTTCACAATTTGGAAAAGCAATTCTTTTAAATTGTAATATTTCTGAATTATCGATTAAATTTTTTAATTCAGAATCCATTTGTTGTGCTTGTGCAATTTCGTTATAATCTATGGGATGTGGCATGTTTATAGCGTTTATCCTCGAAAGTGCATCTGCTAATATATTCTCAGAGCCCTTTATGTGGTGAATATCGGTAGTAAATTGGGATATAAAATCTAATTGTCTAGCCTGTCTCGGAGAGCATTTGTCCAAGCGTTGTTGGAAAGCGTAAGTTAACGGCTTATGATCCGTAAACAAAGAGAAATTTCTAGCTTCAAGCATATGCCTAAAGTGTTTATAACTCTCTGTCGTAAGCGCTATAATTTCTTTCTACTGGAGAGAGCTTCCGAGAAAAGAATGCGAGCGGTTGTAACTCTTCATCTACTAATTGAGACAATGTCAATCCGATTGCAAAGTCTGAAGCGCCGACTTGTAAAATCAATGTGGCATCTGGTTTTGGATGTGCCAATAAAAGAGCATTTGCAATTAATTTTTTACAATTTTGGAATTCTTCTGTTTTATCTGACCAATCCAATTTCGTTTTATCATTCTTTTTTGCTGCTTTTAAATATGAAGTTAAATGTACCTGATGTTTTGCTATGTTCGGTAAAAATCTACGGAAGAAATTTTTAAAAAAAACCTAAAACTGTTTGAAGATCTTTAACTGTTTTTGGTTGTGGATACTTGAGAATCGGTTCAACTTTATGGGGTAAAGGTTTAGTCCCCGAACTAGTAAGTAAGAAATTTCTGAGAAGCAAAATATGCATTTTGAAACATTTATGGTTAGTCCATATGTGTTTAATCTCTCCAGTATGATTCGTAAATGAGCTTTATGCTCTTCTTGGCTGGAACTAAATATTAAAATATCATCCAAATAGACATAGCAAAATTTAATATCCCCTAGGATTTCATTCATGAATCGCTGAAAAGTTTGAGCCGCACTTTCCAGTGAAGTCACCGCTCCGATAAATTTCAGTAATATGCAATTCAATGATATGATAATTCCAATAACCGGTCCATTCACTTTTCAATCCATTCACAGATTTCTCCTTTTCTGTTTTGTTCGAGAGCTTCCATTGTACATATCGTATCGATTGTTACTTTCCAGTGAAGTCACCGCTCCGGTAAGTTTCAGTGATATCGTATCGATTGTTACTTTCTATCGTGACCCAAAATCTGTAATAGAAATATCACCAGTAAGATCGTATGAGGGATTTGAATCACACCCTCTTTGAAAAGTATTGATCACTGGTATTTGTGACTTTATGATATTGGTTACTAATAACCGCTCATAAAATATTCGTCATCCCTACCCCACATAGTCCAAAATTTAAAAATGGGAACTCAAACAGTCCAAATGGTGTACAAACTGCGGTTTTTTGTATTTGATCCGGATGCACTGGTAATTGAAAATAAGCGCGGACTATATCAAGTTTTGAAAAAATATTTTTCCCGTGGAGTGCATTGGAAAAATCCTATATATGGGGTATGGATAACGGTCCGGTACAGTGCAGGCATTCAATCTCCTATAGTCACCCAAAGGACGAATGCTGCCCGAGCTTTTGGAAACGACATGAAGGGGAGATGACCAAGGTGATTTTGATGGCCGGCATATGCCTTGGTCCATCATGAATTGAAACTCTTTTTTGACGGCGTCATACATTTCTGGATTTAGCCTTCTAGGTTTACTATGGAAAGGCGGACCAGTTGTTTCAATAAAATGCATCGTATTATGTTTAACAGGTTTTACCCTAAATGTTAATTTTGTTAATTCTGGGAATTCTTCCAAAATTTTATGCTATACTGATTCACCAGAAATAAGTTTTATCGATGCATAATCTGTTGATTTTGAAATGATTCCTTGTTGGGTAAATTTAGTAACATTATCTATAAGTTTGCGCCCTTTGAGATCTATTAATAGGTCAAAGGTTTGTAAAAAATCGGCCCCTATTATTGGAACAGGCACATTAGCAATTAAAAATTTCCATGGAAAATTTCGCCTGAGACCTAAGTCCACATTTAATAATTTAAATCCCTAAGTATAAATTTTGGAGTTGTTAGCTGCAAAAAGTTGCAGAGAATCAGGTTTTAGATTTTTTTGGTTTTTGTTGAGAGGTAGGCACGAAATATCAGAGCCAGAATCTATCAAAAATTTGAAATGGGACCTCTTATCAAAAACATGCAAACGATACGATTGCGCGGCTGCCGCCGATGTAGGTTGATCGACAGTCGCTATTGCGAGTTTTCCTGGTCCGCGTTAGTTGAGTACGAACACGGCGATACGCACTTCAGTGCCCTTTCTTGGAAACGCGAATGATAATAACAGAATTTTCTCCCACGATCACCAGAACTCCCGCGAGAAAGACTGCGCTGTCTGTTTTTTCGATGGAAAGGGCCTCTACTTCTGTCGCGGGAAAGCCGCTGTACCTGCTTACTTAAAGCGGCGATTTCTCTTAGGGGTGCAGTAAACTTATCCAGAGTGGAAGCTTTCCGCGCCTCGGCTGACGGCAAAGACGCTGTTATCTGTTGAGGAAATTCGGACCTCGGCAATTTTGTCAGCCATGTTGGTCAAATTGTCCAGTGGTTCAGAACTTATTGATAAAATTGCCTGCATTTCTGAAGCAGTATTTGAAGCCATAAAGTTTTGAGGAAATCGTCTTTTATGCCTGTGCCACCACCGAGTTTGCGCATCGTTCGGAGTAACTGCGATAGTTTATCGGCGCCTAAATGTAGTTCAGAGAGCAGGCGACGAATCTTTTCATTCTCCGAAGCAGAAAATTCGGCTATAAGTCGAGCCTTTAACGCATCATATTTGTTGGTGTCCGGGGGTGCGAGTAAAATATCAGCTACCGCTGATAAAGTTTCCGGATAAAAAGACGCAATCAAATGATTGTATTTTGTAAGGTCATTAGTTATTTTTGCTAGATCGAAATTGCTTTCTACTTGGATGAACCACAATTTTATATTGTTCCTCCACGGCGGCAGTATTTTCACCGAAAGATGGGACACCTGCGACTCTGTCAGAGCGCCAGCATTGACAGTTTCGTTTTCTGTATTAGGCATTTTTGGTTACTCTTTGTGGAAAACTGATAATTTTTACAATATTTACGAGTATTAGAAAAAGTTATGATTATTTAAATACACATGCTTTTAAAAAAATTTAGGAGTTAAGAATCATAATAATAAACATGGTAGCAAAACGAAAGTAATAAGAAATTAATACTTCGAATACGAAAAATAATATTGAATATAAATAATAAGATTTCTTCGCCAAAATAATGGGGAAATGAAATATTGACCAATCATAGAGAAAAGAAAAGAAAATTCGAACACATACTTGGTCCTTGATGCATTACTTCTCGGCACAATAATCCAAAATAATCCATAATGGGTGGTATGTACGAAAAATATTTGAAGAAATCAATCACTAAAATCTGATTTAGGCATATTTTAGAGATTTTGAGGCTGGACTTCGCAAGTTTTAGAAGAGTAAAAAAGAAAGTACCGGATCACCAGTTTGGTGCGTGGCTTAACACGCATTGCCAAATTTACTTTAAATTAATGTATTAAAACATTTCTAATTAATAAAAACTGCCAGCCATGTAGATAACAATAATAAATTTTAATTACAAATTAAATTAACAAATATAGATCATGATACATTGGCCGCATATCCATCGACTTGCACGAGGCAGAAGTTCGGAGCAAGCCTGCGGAGCCAGGAAGTGAGTCACTCGTTTTCGTTGGAGAGCAAAGTTCATCTCCAGAGGTGTGAGTGATGCTTGTCACCAGCTGGAGAAACAAACAGTCATTTATCGCCTGTTTGGCCGCTGCAATCTCTTCTCCATTTCCTTCCAAAGGCTTCGGTGGAATGTCATATTCGAAGAATGAATAGACATTTCATGAATAGTTGATCGAATCGGATCAAAGTCGACTAATCGGACTGGACCAAATTACCTTTATTGGATTCAAATAGTCGGACTCGAATCTGATTAATCTGATCCGTGTTAGATATTCACCTTGCATATCCGGATATTCAGGTTCGTTCAGATGTGTATCGTAAGTTATGGTGAGTTAGTGTGAGATTTTTCTTTTAAAAATAGTTCTATTTATCATATAGATTGAAATTGTAGAAATTTCTTAAAACTTCTGTGTAATTAAGACATTAAGCAAATTTTGTGCAAAGAAACTGAGGAGTGTTTGGCTATGAAATTATGATGAGTGATCCCGGTATTATATGTTATCAGCATTGCCAAAAGAAAGAAAAGGTGTTTTCTTTTACACTTCCAGATGTGTGCAACTTTTGCAATGTTAAATTATCCAATACAGAATTAAGAATACCACCTTTCCGCATTCCTTATCCGTTTAGAGATGCAACCAAAGAACTGAATTCGGTTGTAATAAAACCGACTAATGGAGATTTTCTTCAGTAAGTATGACAAAAGTTTCGTTATCTAGAATTGTTTACTTAGATCATAAGAAGTTTTTAGTAGTAATTTTTTTATTTTTTTATTTTCAGTAACTATAAAAATTCATCAGATTTGCATATAGGGGTAACTGATTCTAAAGGTTTGTATATTCTTAATATGTTACATGTACCAGATCTATATTTTGTATTAGTGTTTAATTTACTAAATTAAATACAGATTTCTTAATTATTTTACAAGGATGTTTAAAAAGCTAGATACTTGCATTTGCAAAAAAAATATTTTCTTTCTTCCTCTTTTTTTTACCCTGTGTTATTCGTTCTTTTTCTCATTTTTCTTTGGAATTTTCTATTTAACAATTGAACCTCAAACAATCTAATACCTCTCTTTCCTTTCTTCATTTTAACGATTTTCAGCATTCTCTTTAGAATTTTTTATAGGATTTATAATACTGTGTATTAAAACAATTCAGAGAGCTGAATTACTAAGTATTTTTGCTTAACATAATTAATGTTTTAACGTTTATAAATAATATTATTTGTTTATATATTTTTTAAAGTTTCATTTTTAACAACATTATTTTATATTTACTTTAATTTCATGATGTTTTAATCCATTACTTGGATTCTTTTAACGAAAATATATACACTCTTAAAAAAAAAAAAAATTGTGCCTGTTACATATTTTCTGGACTATTCTACCATCTTCATAATGTCTGCTAAATACCGTTTTAGGTTTATAAAAAATACAATTATGTAAGAAAGAGTAGGGAACATATACACACCAGAAATTAAATTTTATGTCTGATGAAGTATCATTATTTGTGGAGAAAAAAAAAAGCTGGTATTTTGTGTCATGATAAATAGAAATATTTGAATTATCTTTATCATTTCCAAAGTACAGATAATTTAGGAAATGTGTTAGTATGAATAGTTATCTGTTTTAAGTATTTTCAGGTATGTGTTTGTATTTCTTATTTGTTACTTTTACGTTTCTTTCATGTTGTCTTGAATTGTGAAAATTAAATTAATTAAGCTTCATTTTTTAGTAAATTTTCTGATTATTTTCAGTTTTAACCTTAAGCTATTTTTATTTTATATTGTTGTATCTAGAATGTGTTCTGTTGTGTAGGGATTTATTTTTTTATTTATATTTCGTTACCAGATATTTGAATTGAATAATTTTGCTTTGATGGAAATACTTCCCCATTTATGATTGTGTCTTTGCATGATATATACTATAAAATTATTAAGATAATTTTGTTTTATTTCTCTCTCATATTGAAAATTTACATACAGTGTGCCATATTTAATGAAATGCTTAAAATTTTAAACTCATTACAAATTTTACCATTACACAACTGGTTTTCATGGAATTAAAATTATCACCTAATCGGAATTAATTGAGAACTAAAAGTTGTTAATATGTTGAAAGATATAATGAAAGCTTACTGATGACTTATTTCATTTCAGAGTCATATTTGATTTTATCCAAGAATGTTGCATTTTGCTTCTCCTTATAATGATTTTGTATCAATGTCTTGTGAAAGGGCTTATCTAACAATGTAATTATATGAAAGGATTTTTATGCGTACAGTCATTTAAGCTCTTTTGGTATTAATTAAAGAAATGCATTTTCTTGCATTAGGGGAAATATTTTTGAAACTTTTTCACTATTTTATATATATAATTAAATAATGAAAATTGCAACTTTTCTTGCATTTGGTCATTGTGGTGTTTGGGTCCCTGTTTGTATTGCTTCTAGAAATAACCTATTATTAGATGTAATGCAGACAGCAGTTTTAATACTTAAAGGAATAATGAAGGAATATTTCAGTTACTTTGATATTAATATAGAAAAGGAGACAGAGGACATTATTTTCTTTTTAACTTTACCTTGTTTAAATTCTTTGTTAAAGATAATTAAATAAGGAAGAAAAGATAAATGTTCAGGCCAGATTTAGCTTCAGAATTTGGACCTATGCAGAATATCGTCTTTAATGTTAATGGATTAAATAATTAAGTTTTCATTTTGATTAAATGGGTTCATTAGTAAATATTTTAATTTTCAGCCATTATAGTATTAATTTTTACCAACTCCTGTTATTTTTCAGGGTTTATATATGAATATGATGTAAATGGGATTACAAGAAGCAAAAATCAAAGTTGGCTTCAAAGTCTTCCGATAAAGGTGTTAGATAGAATGAATTCATCTTTAAAATATCATTGGGATGAAGTATTATACAGTGTTTATAATCAAAATTCTTGGACTGCAGAACGGTAATTATGATGTTTATTATTGATTACAGTTAAAGAATTGAGTATCTTAATATCATTTATTAACACAAAGGAAATATTTAAATTAGCATCTCGGATTTTGAAAGTAAATACAATTTATAATCCACTTAAAATTGTGCTTTAAAGTTGTCATTTGTTTTTGGATAATATTATTTACAGCTAATGTAAGGCGATGTATTATAATATGCTAATTATTGATATTGTGCTTTTTTATTTAATTTTTTTCTTATACAGGAATTACTGAAAAATCTCATCAAATGCTTAATTTTTTGAAGTTTAGAAAATGTGCAAGTGTTGGAAAGGGGGGGGGGGATTAGAACAGAAATTGTTTTAGAAATGGCAGGAAATAACTAAGTTTGAGTGAAAAAGTAAAATTTAATAAAATATTGAATTTTGCAGACATAGCTTTTAAAAATGATGAGCCAGAATTTAAATTTCTGTAACTGAATAATCATGTAGTTGCATGAAGAAGAAAAAGTTCTGAACTTGCTAAATGGAATAGAATCTATAAATATTGTCAAGGTGAGAGTACTTTGTTAACCATTTCTTAGTATGGAGATGAAATAATACAGACATTTAATTAGTTTCCTTCTATTAACACTCCCTTTGTTAAAAATTTTTACTAATAGTACAGAATAGGATTAAAAGAGCTCTTGATTTAAAAATATCTTCTCATCGTTGGTAGATATTGATCTATCAAGATACCATCACTTTATTTAATGATTAGCATAATTCTAGGTAAACCGTTATATACACAAAGAATGCTCTACATAATTCTCTCCTTTAATTAAAGGACGATTCACATATGAATGTTAAGTGAAGTAATTGTCCTGCAAGATGTGAATAAATGTCAAGTAAAATAATTGTCCTATTCAAGTTCAGAATGTCCAAGATTTTAGAGAGAATGCCAAATTGATGCTATTAAGAATCGCAGCAAGGGAAGATCAAAGGTCTTGAACCTGGACCAAAGAGGCACCAAAAAATATTCTGGTCATTATTATCCTCTGAATTAAGTAACCAATTAGTGGTGGCCTCTCAGAACTTTCTCCTAATCAATTTGAACCAAAAGTTAATTTTGTTTTTTAATGAAAATAGGCATTTTGGCAGTAAGACTTAAAACTATTGATTTTAATTTCCCACCAACCACAAAAAATTGTTTAAAATTCTTTAAGACATTTTCAAAACTTATAGAGTTAATCAGTTTTAGAAATTTGACTTAAACAAATAACTTGCTTGGAAGCTTTATTTAATCATTGAATGAAATGTAGAAATTTTAATCCTTACTAGATTAAATGGATATAAAAGTATTGTGTATTTTTGATGAAATGCAGAAAAATCGAGCAAAGTTATACTGTCCTCTCATTAAATAATCTCAAGTATAAAAGCATTTCAAAATTCATACAAAAAAGCTATATTGAATATAATATCTGCAAGTAATGTTATATCCAAATGTATACAGCAAGCAAATAACAGTACCTGAAAACAACACCTTTGTAGAAACTGTAAAGTAGTATAGTAGCACAGTGTACTATCAAATAATCATTACTCAATTTGAAATGTGCTTGTGAATTTACAAAACCAAAACAAATATATATGTAATATAATATTTTCATTTTGATATTGCTTCAGTGTATTTTTTATTTGGATTATATATATATTGATAAGTATACTAAAAGAACTTTTTTAAATAAATGGACAAGTATGTTTTGTTTAGAATTTCTTCAATGCTTTCTGCATTCTTTTCTTACATTTTATTTAGGAAATATTGAATGGTCAGAAAACTCCAATATCTCTGTTAAAAAATAATTGTTTGTTGTTGTTATGACATATGTGAAATAATATTTTTAAATAGATTGTTTTGTGCGTAAGATAATTTCTATTTATTTAACATTTCTGTCGACTCGTCTACTGTCATGTGGGATATCATTCATTGCTGTTTTTATCAAATGTTCTGATCATATAATTTTATTATTTTAAATTTTTATAGTCATTTCTCGTGAATTTGTAGTGTTTTGTATTCTAAAACTTTTTAAATGGTCATGTGATTTACAATTAATTTACTGACACTGGATGGAATCGTCAAAATAGTTTTTCTATCTAACTTTATGGAGTATCTTTGACCATAAATTACTACTCAAGAGTTAGTTTTCAATATTTTTTTCACTTTTCTGACAAATGTACCAGATTTTCATCAATAATTTAGAAGACTGATTAAATAAATATATCGAAATGGAAATATAGAAATATATTTTCATGAATACAGTTGTGTACTTGTATGAATTGTAATCGACAAATTTTGAAACCAATAATATTCAGTTTATTGGTAGTGTA
The DNA here is from genome assembly GCA_026543865.1 of Argiope aurantia. Classification (NCBI taxonomy): domain Eukaryota; kingdom Metazoa; phylum Arthropoda; class Arachnida; order Araneae; family Araneidae; genus Argiope; species Argiope aurantia. Next base: position 594,589 of record JAPMOR010024236.1, on the reverse strand, counting down.
GTGTATTTTATTCATTGAACGTCAAATAAAAGTGCATTATTGAATTTCTTTCAGTTTTATTTTTGTGTAAATGATACACCTACGATTTATTTTTGAAGAGCATTTACTAAGACATAAGTTTTTAAACTTTCGTATCTCGTAGGTTGTTGAGTTAAAAGAAAATCCTTTTTTAAATATACTTGCCTAAATACTTTTGAATTAATGATTGTTTGGGATTGAAATAAAATAAAAACTGCTTTAGGTCTATTTCTTTTTTTAAATATTATTAAACAAGAAATACTGGTAAATAAAATTAATATTATGTAATGATGAATAAAAAATTTTTTTTATTTAAAATGCAAATTTCAAGAACTTGATGAAAATATACTCTAAAAATTTTCACATATCTCTGTATTATTATTATTATTATTATTAGGGTGGCCACTCACTTAAGATGCCTGGTTATTGACGATTTGTTGGTATTATGGTCTGGTTGCAAGTTTATTCTCTACTGTTAAAATTTAACCATTTTAAGAACTAAAATATCTTTGCAATGCTATTTAATATTCTACTTTAAATCAAAGTTTTGAAGGTCAAAATTAGTTTAGTGGTTAAAAACAGATATATTCTGCATAATTGTAGACTTAAAAAAAGATTTTTGCATAAAGCAACATTTTCTGATCAAAAGTATAGAATTTTTTCTGAGCTATTAAAATTGCTTTAGATCTAATTTAATTGTGAAAGATTACTACTTTTATCTCTGAATTTTTTTTTTTTTTTTATCATTGATACATCTTTTCTATTTCAGTTTGTAATTATTATGGAAATTACAAGACTTTTTAGAAGTTAATTTATATGAAATACTTCTTTGTAATTGACAAAAAAAAAAAAAAAATCACAATACTCTTTTTTTTTTTTTTTAAATCTGCCCCTTCCTTCTATTTCAAATATGACTCCCTCCATTCTTTTTCCTTTCCTATTCGTTTGAGCAGGCTATATAACTTGCTGTATATCATTTAATACTTCACCTAAACAAAATTATTTATCTTTTATTACTGCATTAACCGCAGTAATAAAAGATAAATATTTTTGTTTATCCTTTTTATTATTTGTTAAGCAAATTCACTGACTTTTTCTTTTTTCTTTACAAAAGTCTACTGATTAAATTTCATGATGAGCCTTAAAATGTTTGTATTGTTTTTATGTTACTGTTTTGTGCATTGTTATTTGAAACTTTAATCAAACAATATAGGGAGGTATTAAAGATGCATACCAGGAACCCTCATTTGAAATGGTGCAACCAAAATGCTGATTCTTTTATTGTGCAAAGCTTTTTTTTTTTTTTCCCCTCAAGACTTTTCAACATATCCAGATGATGCTTATTACAAAATTTCTATTTGAACCAATAGAGTGAATTATGAGCTTTTATTTCCAATAATATTATCAAATACTTTAATAAACATCTGTATTAAAGGAACAGTTCAGAATATCAGATTAATTTCTAAATTTAATGAGCTGAGCTACATTTCATACAACCACGTTAAAAATAGACAATTATTCACATTTTGTTCTATCTATTGCCATCCCACACACTTCTTAAAACCTTTTAATAAGTATAAAATTTAGTTACTGTTAAAAATTCATACCATAGTTAAATATTTTATAGCTACCATAATGAAATATTTTAAAATTAGGCATGCTATTTTAAAACTTAATAGGTATCAGTTAAAATACACATATGTTATACCTTCAGAGGTCATCAAGATTACCAGGCACTGTCACAAACTCAATCTGCCCCTGATTGAATTTAAGCAATTTTTATAGACTGCTACAGATTCTTATCAGAAAAAATTAATTGAATTTGTATTGACAATTAAAATTATTGTTTTCATCTTAAGATTTTTATAATTCATCTTAATGTATTGTTAGCTGATTCCTTCTATATACTTTTGAAATGCTATTGTAGATTATAACTATTGTTAACTTTTTCTTCCCTGCATATCTATTTTTTGCCCTTTAATTCTTTTAAATCATGAATTATTTGAATAGTTTCAGTGGTTTTCTATTTTGTAGTATTTAATGCTTTGACAACTAAAATTTCTATAATAGCTATATAATTGCTAATATAGCTTCTATCTAGAAAACTTATTGAAATTTCTGACTTAATAAATTTTGTAAGGAACATTGAAACATACGTGCTGGCACAGAAAATCGGGAAGGAAAAAAAGTCTTTTTAGTGTCATTTTGTAGAAGTATTTCATCTATGTTCAATTATATATTTTACTTATATTTATGTATTAATTTCAATCTAATTAATTTGGTTTATTTTTTCAGATATGATTCTGAAGATCATAATTGTTATTCATTTGTTCTAACATTTCTAGAATCTCTTTGTCTGCAAGAACTTCAACCATTCCTCTGTAATAAAACCATATTTTGTCAGCAGTTTGTTTCTCCTCAAGCTCGAATTGCTGCTAAGTATATAAGTTTATTCAGACAATTAAAAAATCAAAATATAGTTGTCCAGTGATATAACTTAATTCTATTTTATGATAATCAGTAATTCTGTGATAAGAAATTTGATGTGAACAATGTTAACTTATTTACATTCAGTAACAATAAATGAAGTCTTAGTATGAAATCTGCAAAATTTCACTTTATTTGTTACCATTCCTTTTCCCTTTTTATATTTTTGACATAAATCTTTGTATTAAAAAATCTGAAATCTTTTCCCACTTATCAAATATCATCTTGCATTTTTTTTTTTTTTTTTTTCCTTTTCATTGAAAATCAAAGTTACCCGAAATTGGATACATGGGATAAAATATATTTTCAGTTTTTTTATTTCGAAAAGATACCTTTTTTGGAATCGTAATTTTTTTTAGAGGTTTCTGTATTTATTTGTGTTCAATGGATTCCATTGGCTTCATATTTTGTACATAATGTGAACTTATATATTTTTATTTGTTGTGAAAAACTTTATAAATAAAATATTTACTATTTTCTCTAGCAAATCCATTGCATTTGATTATTAAATTTAGTAGATCCAATATTGTTTTTGAGAATTAAGAAAAGCCTTTTTGTACTTCATTTTTTGTGATATCTGCATTTAATAAATATAGAAAAAACAATTTCTTTTTTATAAAAAAAAAAAAAACTATATATGAAAAATATTGTTATGCATTCTTTAAAGTTGTATTAAAATTAAACTGACTTTAATGAATGCATAAATTAAACAAAATATTCAGTTAAGAGAAGGGGGAAAAACATTTTAAACCATCATAAAAAAACAAAAATAAAAATTGATTCTTTTTCTTTAAATTACTTTTTATTTAACTCATTTTTTTTATTTGCAAAAACAAAGTATTTCATTATAATTTGTAACATTTCTAAATGCCCATTAAATTAAAAAAGTTTCAAATAAAAGGCTATATTCTACATATATTCAATTCAATATTGCATACATTTGACTATAGTACAATATACCACTTGAAAATCTGATATCATCCTTCACATAAAGACCCATTTGACTTTTTAATTTTGATATAATGATTATTGCTTATGATTTTTAAAAATTTTTTTTGAATCCATGAAAGGTATAAAAAGTTTAAAAAAGTAAAATTAACACAATAGTTTTTTTTCCCAAGAATAAATGTTTAAGAACGATAAAATAATTCTCGTTTGATTTTCTTATTAATGAACAATGATGAAAATATTTTTCTTAAACACACTTTTATTATATTAAAAATAAAATCATGTCAGGTGTTGGTAAAAGATTCTCTGGATTGAAATTTTAACATAAAATTTACCATGAATGGTTCAATGGCAGTTTCTCTATATTGGAGGAGAGATAATGTAATTAGTATTAATCATATTTGTACTATATTTTAATGAATAGTTTGGACTTTTTTCTTCTTATGATATTCATTATGGTTTTATTTCTTTCTAGAATTTCATATACTGTTACGATTGAATCTTTATTATCAGATAATGCATTTCATGTGGAATCAAAATTTATTTAAAATTAGCTACGGTACCCCCAGCTCCGCCCTGTGTCTAATTGTTCTGAATGCATGCAAGAAAAAGCAAAATGTATATATTTTTAAATTGTAAAATTTTTATATTCAACCCATAGCGGGTTTTAACTTCATTACTACTTTAAAGAATCCGGATAAAAAGCACTTTTAATGTCAGCATTTGTCATATACATGTAAAAATTCCTTTGCACCCCCCTCCCCTCTAGAATCTGGCACCATAGAATTGGTCATGGGAGGAACAGGGAATTTCTTAGTTATAGTAATGGTTTTAAAAGATCAAATTTTAATTTAAAAGATTTATAGTTTTTTTTTTTTCAATCTTTGGGATTTTTTGGAAAAAAAGGCTATGCCTTAATGCCAAGAAATTAAAGTTAATATAAGTTGAAACTCTTCAATAATAATAAAAAAAAAATTGCAAATGACGTTTATTAAAAACTGTTTCTTGAGAAAAAAAAATTTCGACAAGCGATATTAATTTGTAATTAAGATTGCGCTTGTTCCATAGGTTTGTTCAGTTGAATTTTTCACCAGTTCGGGAGAATATCGTCTGTGTCCCTTTTCTTGAACTCATGAGTGTCAATAATGGCGTTATCTAATCCGAATTTATTTAGTAGTGCTGCAGTAATAACTATTCGGGTGATTATACTTGTTGCTATCACGTACTTATCTTTATCTTTAACGCATAGAGTCAGGGATAAAATAGAAGGAACATCCCCTAGAATATCTTGGTAATTGCTATTTTCTTAAATTTAATACATATTTTGGAGCAAAATTTTCTGGTAATGCATATCTTCATTTGCAATCCGTTCAAAGTAGAGATTCGACTCCGTGTCCGCTTTTGTGAAAAATTTCTCCTTTTCATTCCAGAAAAGATTGATCATAGACATATACTGTAAATTACAAAGTTGTGTAAAAAAAGGTGAAAAATGTTATGAAATTGTTTAAAATTTTCAGGTGATTAAACTTTAAAAAAATACAAAATTTAAATTTTTATACGGACCCCGTACAAAAAAAAAATCCCAGTGAAAAAAAAATGTGCACCATTCTTTAATAAGATCATGTACAAAATTTCAGAATTTTATCATGAAAACTCTCAAAGATATATTAAAACAAAGTTTGTGAATGGTCAATCACAAATTAAAATGCAAATGTTTACAGCTTCAGTGCAGATGACACGACGCAGGAATGCATCATAAGGAAATAAAATATGCTTCATATCTTTAGTTTTAAATACAAATTTTAAAATCTATGCTTCTTAAAAATACTTTAACATTTTATATCAGGAATTACAACTTAAAAACAATGAACTTGTAAAAAACTTATGTAATATTTCCTATAATTAATCTTTCCTTTATGTTATTATTTCCACAAATTTTTAATATTTTTGAACCAATAAATAGCAAAATTATTATTTATTTATTCAATCATTACTTTCTTTGTTAATTTGTGTACGATCCCTAAAACATGAACATCCGATATGATTTTTCTTCTTTGCCAACTCATATCCAGGCATCGAAAAGTGGTTTAAGTCAGCATTTATGTAGTTTCATATCTGTGAGACTTTTTGTGATAAATTGCTGAAATTTTGTAAATGACCTTATTAAAGGATGGAGCACATTTTACTCACTGGGAATATTTTTGTACGGGTTCCGTATAAAAATTTAAATTTTGTATTTTTTTAAGTTTAATCCCCTGAAAATTTTAATCGATTTCATAACATTTTGCACCTTATTTTACACAACTTTGTAATTTACAGTATATATCTATGATCAATATTTAAGGAATAAAAGCCGCGGTCAAGGCTTTTGAAACACCCTGCATATATTCCACAAGCTACTACTTGAAATGAGCTAATGTATTTTTTACGTTAAAGCTGTTTATAAAAGATGTTCGATTGGAGATTACAGTTAAGATCAGAAAATAATCAAAATATTTCTATTTTTTCGAAACTGCCAACTAAAGCATAAATTAACCACAAAAAAAAAGTGAAACTGAACTAGAAACTTATCTTTCATCTCTGCGAGTCTAGTTTTACTTCTAGAATGATCAACATGGAATTTTTATTCTATATTATAGTAATATGAAAGTTCCTTAATCTACTTGAATGATAATATATCACTGCATTTGATCGAATGCAATACATAAGTTTATCCTTTGTCAAATTATTTTTTGATATAATTTTGGTGCTTTAATAAAATGTAACCTTTTGATAAAATTCATCCAATTTCTATATACGAAAAGAAGAATTGTTTTTAATTGTTAATATTACAATAAAAATTCTGCTGAAAAAAACCGTGGTACTGGTCTTCCCAAAGCTTTTCAGTATTTTTCAAATAAATATACTTATTAGCCACATGCGGTGACAAGAATTTACAGATGCGCGTGCCAAAACAGCCCAGTGTAATTCTTAGATACAGAGGTGGCGGTGGCAAGGGGAGCAATTTCCCCCCTGTCGGCAGCCTCTTGCCCCCCCCGTCGGTGAGAAATTCAGAGTTTTGTCGGCAAAAGTGTTCACTATTTCATAATGGTTATAGAGAGTTGAGCATTATCGAATATGATTATTTAAAATCCACCTTAAAGTTAATATATTCTAAACAATCGAAATATCCAAGTAATGGTTAAAGTGTTTTGGGTATATTTGGCAAAATCAAGTGGGGGTAGGTCAATAATATGACGTATTTTGCGGACAATTTTTGATAGACCAAACTAATAACTAAATGTAATGGATGTCGAAGACGTTAAGTTCGCAGATTTTCAGACATCTGATTCAAATGTTTTTCATTAAGCTTATAATTTGTACTACTTTCGGCAATATAACCGACAAGGTAAAAAATTAATAAGATATTTATTGTCAAGGTGATATTCTCATTTTGCTATAAATTTTTGGCCGGTTGACTAAACTTAATGTGGTGAGTGCTGTAATGTCCTGATCTAGACTGATAAAATAACGAAGCAGAATTTCCAGACAATTCTTTATTTTACAGCCCTATATATACAAAGAACAACTTGTTCCAATCTTGGTTAAATAAATAGTTATTTACACCTGTAGTAGGAGATACAACAGTCAAAATCGAAGGTTTTTCTTGAAACTCAGTTCTCCATCTCGTCAACACGACCCTTCCAGGGGTAGTTTCTCAGACTGCGAACTCGTGGGCGTAGTCCAACAGTTCCTGCAATTCGTTTCTTCTCTTCTAAAAAAAATCTTCGCTCTTTATTTCGGTGACAATCTCCGCCTCTTAATTTACATTGGTCATTTGAGCTCTCCTTCCACCAATCGGGGTTCAGCCATATGCTCTCTCAGCGGGGCCAGTGGGTCGTGGGAAGGTCCTTTCACAAAGAGTAATATGCATCCGGATGTTTGGACACCCCTTTCTCTTTGAAGGTACTATCAATACCTCTGGGACGAGGAATTCCATATGTGGTCTTTCATTGTAGTCGCTAATGAACAGATGCGAGACCACCCAGGTGAAAAGATCCACCATCTGGCTATCTCGAGGAGTTTAGTAAGTAACAGCGACGACACAATGAATCAGTACAACACATTGTCTTATCAGTACAGCGAAACGGGGAATGTTACAGTGCCGAAGATGTTAAATCTGCAGATTTTCAGATATTTGATAGAAATGTCGTTCACTTAGCTTATAATTTGCATTCGATTTGGAAATATATCCGACAAGGGAATAAGATACAGTATTCTGTCGATAACGTTTGGGCGGTATGATGAAAGTCGAAGAATATATCCACAGATTTTCAGACATTTAATTCAAATGTTGTTCATCAAGCTTTTAATTTGCACTACTTTTGGCAATATAACCGACAAGATGACATGTGTATAAAACATAAGACATGTCGCATTTTGCAAAAAATTTTGATCGGTTAACTAAGAATTCAATGCGAAGGGATGTTGACGAGTCCAAATTCTCAGTCATTTTATTTAAATGTCATAATGTTCATTCAGCATATAACGTATATATGTTTTTAACCTTTAAATGCCCAAAGTTTCAAATTTGATACCAGGCTTTTAAATCGACCTGCATACCTGCAATTGGTTTGTTTTTAATGTTTGATTGTATGTATATTAACATTGCATGATGTTCTTTTGAGCAAAAGTTTAAAAAAATAGACGTCAGGTGTCAAAATTGTTCAAATAAATAACAGTTTATTTTCCCGCCGTATTGAACGAGTGACATATTTTTAGAAAAAGTTTAGCGGAATAAATATTTGACATATTTAATTTTTCCGAAAAATAAAAAAATACTTTTGAGATAGGTGAGTATTTTATTTTTACTATAGTATAATTATTTTTAACAAGGGCTTCTTTTACTTGAAGAAAATCTTGCTATTTTTGTGAGTATCAATTTTCATACTTCAGGCTAAAATATATATTGCGATTTTTAAAATTACTTTCTCTCTTTGTCTGGCATACTGCAATGAACACGTTGATTTTTTTAAAATTTAATTTGGAAAATCAGGCTTTTAAGGGTTAAGCATATATGTTTAGCTGAATAGTCAATAATCTGGCAAATGAATACGACGTCACATTTTTTTCGACTAATCTTTATCCTTCGGCTAAGATTTTATCATAAATTATGAAAAAAAAATGGTTTTCATTGGGCACTTCGATTACCTGTCAGTGGAATTATTAGAGAAATTGAAGCTTTTATATTATTCATGAATAGGACGATAGAGTTGTTTTCCCTAATTCATTATTCAAATCCAAGTTCTGAAATTAATCATCATCTTATTCATATAATTGTTACTTCCTCGGTAACGAATTGATAAATTTATTTTATTCATTTCACTATGAGAATAGTCTGACTAAAATCTAGTTAATGGTTAAATTGAATTTAATAAAACCCTCTCTTCTTTTGACACTCATGTGAATATGCATGTTAAAAAGAGTTATTTTGCTGTAGCCACATTATGTGAATTCGTTATAAATCACTGAAGTAAGTAAATTGTATAATCGTAAATCAAATCCATTGAACAATAAAATATCTGTTTCTTTTTGCAATCTAATTTACCATGCTACAATTATTACACGAAATATAACCAACTGCAGTTGATGACAAAAAAATATTTTTGGTATGGGAGCTTTTTAGCTACACTAAAAAAGGTATTCAAGTATGCACTAATTTTTTAAAAACAAATTACTACCTAAATACTTAAGACTCTGCATTCAATATTAGGACTATGTAATCGGAGAATGTATCATTTATATACTTTTCTTTCAATTACTATTATCGGCAAAAAGTATATAATTTCAGATGCTCCTAAATTTGTAATAGACTTTGAATAAAGATGTCTTGATAAAAAGATGATTAAAATAGTTATTCTTGGAATATTCATAAATAACACATTAACCCCTTGATATACGAATTTACTTAATTTCCTAATTAGGTGGCAGATCTTATTTGGGACTTATTTGGGCAGATCTTATTTTATTATCTTAATCCCCAGAAAAATATAAGGGCATTTGAGGTAATGATGCGTTTTCAAGTGATTTTAGTGTTTTAAATTACTTAATACTTTCACTTAAATGCAGGTTTAAAATTAAAAATCAAATAATTCCATATGCGAGTTAGACTCACCGTTGGATATGAAGGGGTTAAAAAAAACCTATGCATGCAACTGAGCGGATAAAACTCGCCTTTGGTAAGAATATTAGATTGTAATAACTTCGAATTAAGAAAGTACTTAATAGTACATAGAATAGTCAGAAAGTGTATAAATAAAAATGAAGATAGGTGAATTCATGTTCAAGATCTAATTTTTTTTTCAAATAAAATGTATTGGTTTTTTTAAGCTTAAATATATATAGAAAAATAAATACAAGGGGGATCTAACGTTTAATCAGTCCATTATTCATAAGAATATTTTTCATATCTCACATAAAATAGTAAGTTTATACATATATTTACAAAATATTTTCTCCGGCCTTCTTAAAAAAAAAAAAAAAAAAAAAACATATTGGATCTTTTCTGCATTCTATATTGTTCGTGCCCGAACCATAGTAAATTTTTGTTGAATACGCGCCCTTATTTTCCTCGGATTCGAAACACATCTTAATTCTTGCTGGTTGTTGCAATCCTCACTTAACAAATATTTTAGATAGAGGACTAAGCAGAAAAATCGGTTTTTGGAGAAAACCGAATATTTTTTATTTATTATTCTGGATTTCTAAAACAGTTACTTTTATAAAACTTTTTGTTTCAACATTCATTTTATATAGCTTCTGATATAAAATAGTAAGAGTATGCATTTGTCCATTTAGCATGACACGTCATTCTGGTACAATCTGTGTTTCTATCTATGTACTACAATCTAGAAGGGAATATGACTATATTTTTTCTAAAATTAGATCACAGAGAAATTAAATCTCAAGAGTCTGAGAAGAAACTGAGAACCTGTTTTTTTTTACAAATAATTTTATAAAGTTTTAACAATGAAAAAAAGGATCAGCATTTGAATAAAAAAGAATTAAATAATACTTGATTTTCTAAAATTAATTATTATGAGTTATTCTCAAGTCAAATGGGAGATATTGTGCTTGCCCCCCTATCGGATTTGTCTTGCCCCCCTCGTCGGCAAATCTCTACCGCCACCTCTGCTTAGATATGCCACATAAAGTTTCATATATAGGAAAATGATTTCATTTTTCAAAATTTTTAAACTGTGCCTGGTCTTGTTAACTTCTCAGTCAAACCATTTCAGTCGATTGATTGCGAACAATTTTTTTAAAACTTCCGAAATAATTTCCTACAGCACAAGTCGAAACTGGGATAATCGATTTTGTGACAAAAGCATTTCGACGTACTTAGCTCGTCTTTCGAGTGCAAATGATTTATTGCATACCATTGGTAACCAATAATTACGAAAAACATATTAGCATACAGTTTTTTGGCGATTAATTGCTGGAATACAATTGTAACAAATACGTAGATTGACACAGAACTACAAATGTAGTTATAAAACCACGTACCAAATTGCATATTACGCAAGACGTTGAGTTTACTTATGAAATTATGCACCGATAGTCAATCCATATAAGGATTTGGATCCAATTTTGATAGGCATCTACTCTGTCAGATTTTAAGCATCTATTTCTCCATTTTGCCATTGCCGTGTTAATTTGTATTCCGACAATCGGATTTTCACGAAATGGATTTCGTTTGAAATTTGGTAGATATCTACAAATTTAGCCTAAAAACCAAACTAAATTTAATCTATTTTTCTCAAAGTATTTGAGTCAATAGGCGAATAGTTAGACACAATTCCAATGATCCATTTTTCGGACTTTGGGAGGTCATATTCGCCAAAACATCGACATTGAATTTGACAATTATAATACTTTCTCTGTATGCTATAAATTAAGAAGTTGAAATTGCAAGTCTACAAAGTTTTTGCCTGAGGATTTATAGATTACATGGTCAGCATCTGTTACTTTGAAGTAAAGATTTCGACCGGAAAAAAAATAGAACATTTATTCAATGAAGATTCGACTTTCTATAGACCATTTAATTTTGTTTTTATATAGTTACTTGATGAAATCTATCTTAACTCGTATTACATGTAATTAATTAGCTGCCAGAAACAGACAAATTCTAAACTGATCAAAAGTTACACAAAAAAGGAAGGCATCTTCGGGTTTTATGAGGTTAGATTATTGATTTTTTTAAAGCTAAACTTAGGTAATCTAGAGAATCCGCCAGATATTTAATCCTGATCAAAAGACGAAGGATCTCAAATAACACTTTACTCTAACAATTTTTGTATGTTTTATTGCTTTTAGTGTTTTTAATCTGCAATGTAAAATGAATTATGCCTGCAAATTCCAAGATAATTATTTGAAGCCTTCATTCACAAGTCTAATGATCTTTTACTATTTAAAAATCCTGTAACATTTAGCACAACTGTAACTAAACTCAATGAAACAATCCATTCTTCGAAGCAATCATGACAAGTAATTATTTTAATTGTTTTGAAGCAAAGCCTCCAAGTTTAACGCAAGAATTTAATTTTAAGCACATAAGAACTCGGTGATTACTCAGCAGTTGAAAGGATAGTTACGAAAGAAGCAATAACAAAGTTCAGTGAATAGTCAAATTGTTGAAAAACCAATTGAAACATCCTTTGAATCTTTTATCCAATTTTTTCGAGATTTAGGCTGATTACTTACGAATAAAGATGCAAAAGAATTCTCCATATGGAATATGGTTCCAAGACAAAGTAGCGCACGCAATAGAATCGGCATTCATTAAGAAATGATCACAATCATTCTTCTTGTGGGCTAACTCTAACTAGTAAAGATTAAAATAAATGAGTATATGCAGCAAGAAAAGCATTTTTAGAATTCTACATATATGATGCATTAAATGGCGAACAACCAAACATTTAACCTTGTTGCCATTACTTCCTTTTCTGCGTAGAAGCTAAGGGCAATACGATAAAGAAAACGTTTTGCAAACGTAGTTTCCCCGCAAAACCGGAAATAAGTGACTGAAGATGAAGGTCTTGCATTATGTCCATAACATCCAATTTCTAGCAAGTAAGCCATTTTGATGAATCACAAGATGCATCATTGATTCTTTGCTACACTTTTTGGAAGGAAGATATGCATATTCTGCAGAAAACACTATAGGCAGTTGGCATAAAAAATGGAAGTGCTCCTAATGTGCTCTGTTCTTAACGATCGCATGGAAATTTTAGTATGAAATTTCAACGATCCATGTATTGCGAAAACCTGATTGGGCTTCACTATTTGCTCTAAATTTCTACTTGGAAAAGGTAAATAAGCATGATTTTCATTATGAATAGTACATAAATCTTTCTTGTAAAATTCCCTCTTTTGCTTATATGTTATGCTACAACTAGCATAACATTAGGAAATATAAAAAAAAAAGTGATGGTGGCGTCTTATCTGATAATCGTTGGCTATGTAATTTTTCTCTACGGTGTTATTCAACCATCCCTCAGTCTTCTGTGGAGTCTTTAGTCATAAATGATTTCTAGAAAAAAAACTAACGTTATTAGAAAAAAATGCTTTGAATTTGATATAGTTTGTAATTTAATGATAATATTCAACTAAGAATAAGTTTCGGAGAAAGAATAATTTACAAAAAAGAATAAAAAACAGGAAATCAATCTTGTCATGCATATGAATTGCATTTAGTGTTGATTATACAACCTTCGGCACTAATTGCGCTATTTCATAAAGCCACCATCACCCTTCAAGAAACATCCAAAAGTATTGAAAATACTTGTACAAAAATCCAATTTCAGTTAAATAATTAAGTTTTACTGCTTTATTTTTTGCTTCAAAATTCAGTCTAAATAACAAAACATTAAATCTACTGATACACTGAGCAATAACAATGGTGAAGATATTCTGTAGAAACAAAACTATCTCTGAAGATTTCAAGTAAATATACAAATTATAAGACTCTACGAAACAATTGTTTCAGTTGGTTTTTCGGGAATTTTTAATTTTATTAAACATAAATACTTCCATAACGTAATTCGATTTTGCGAATTTGGTTTAATTTTCCCCCGTCAAGCTAACCTTTTCTCCCCTCCGTTCGACAATAAAATAATAGATTGTGATTTCCAATGCCTATGAGATAGTTTTTATCCTTTTTAAAATCCATTATATTGATGAAAATTAATACTACGGCACTTGAGTAACTGCACAATATTCGCTTCAGTTCCTCTACAAAGCCATGGCAGGACCCTTGTAAAAACAAAAGGGTTTTATGAGTTCGTAATTGTCTTTGAAATAAATCTAATTATTACATAAAAGATTTTGGCTTGCTTATGAATTTTAAGACTACGTTTTGCCATAACTTTTTAAGTCAATTTTATCTAATTGCTACAGAGTGAGTAAAATTATGAATTAGATCTACTATTTAATTTAATATTAATTCTGTAAAAGTCAGAAAGCTGCGAAAAACGCAGGCATCTTATAAATTGTTTTCGAATGTAGCTCCAGAATATGTATACAATCGCTTAATCAGACGGTTAAAATGTATCTTCTTGCGTACTTCTTATACGAGAAAATAAAAGAAAAAGAAAAAAAAAATTTCATTCTAGTGTACTAAAAAAGAAAAAAAAATGCCATATCTGATAATGAACTGTTTCATAGAAATTAAAATTTAGGAGGAGCTGTTTCATCATCATAAATATCATCTGTATGCATTCATTTTAACCAGAACAAGTTATAAAAAGCAAGCATACTTAAAGAAAAGTTAAATTTTCTTTTGAGAATCAAACTTTATTTCTGTAAATCAAATTCATAAACTTATTGTTTTGATCATATTAAAATATTGCCGAAATCTATTTAAAAAAGAAAGACTGTATATTTATTGAGTTGAATGAATTTTCTCCCTTTATCAATTTATTTGAATTAAATCTGTTTAATTTATTTGAATAATATGAATTTTCCACCCGATTTCATTATACGAATTATTTATTAGTAAGAATTTCTGCGTGTAATTGAAATATCTTAAAATGGGATCAACGATACAGGCAGATTCTAGACTTGAAAACTATTGAAATGTTTAGATTAGATTTAAAAAAATCATGTATTAATCTGAAAATAAATATTCATGCTAAGAGTTACGTTTGGTTAACTTTTTAGTAATTCAACGCAAAATAACGAAAGAAAATGCAATTTTTGCCTCAGCGATTCCCTTTTGATAATTCAATTTTTTAATAATTATTTATTTTTTTCTACATATGAAATTTCGTTGAATCATTTGTAGAAGTTCTTGAGGTATAATTCATTTTGCCTTCTTGAAACTCCACCAGAAAAGAGACAAGCCACTAAGGGCCATATATTAACTACGTTAATTAACTTGATGTATCAATTTCTCGCTATAAATAAATTATCTTTCCGAGCAATTTCCAAAGACGCAATGTTATGAAGATATAATAAATAATATACTGAAGTTTCCTAATATTTTTGTTGGCGATTGTACACTATAAAAATGTATTTCTTAAGAGAAAGTATCTGATATCTAATTATGGTATCCACAGATTTCACCATTTTTTTTTTCATGTACTCTTCTTTTTATAATAATTTCAATGTTTCAGAAACTCATCAAACTGCGTTGAAACTCAGTTGGATAATCTTTAAATTGGGCGAACATAGTATTAGCAATCTAAAGCAATAATAATTGCCATACTACTTTTTGAAACCAGAATTTCATTTGTAAGGAAGCAAATAGTAGATAAAATAGAGCTTCGTTGCTATTACTCAGCATAAAATTAAAAAACAGGATTCTTATAACAATTATGAAATATTTATTGTTTATTTTAAATAAAGCAGTATTAATGCATTTTGATGAAGATTGAAACGAAAGTGCCTTATGTTCGATATTTAAATTTATATGAAAAAAAGATAAAGAAATAGACAAGGTGAATGAGTTTTTGAAGAAATGAGATTTATTAAAAACATCGGATATAGACTTTTAGAAAGAACCTTTATAAAATTCTGAAAAAATAATTCCGAATTTACCAAGAACAAAAATAGTACCTTTTCAGATTTAAATTCAGAAGCATTTTAATTCAAATTCAAACATGTTATGAAAGCTTAGAGATGAACTTTCAGTCATTTCAATTGAGCAAGAAGCTCTGATTTATATCTGTAATAATTATTTGAAAATAAAATAATTCACCAAAAAATTTTAATTCATGGGTTTTATGCTTAGATTTTATTAATAGACTTTACTAAAGGTTACTTAATTTTATTATCATTATTATTTTACCATTTTATTCTTTAAAAAAAAACAAGTTTCTTGTACAAATGTCTTAAAATAAGTTCTTAATAAGGAATATATTAATGTTCCAAATTCTGTATCTTCATGGTAAATGATTTTTCGGTGTTCTTTAAAACTAGATTTATTTAGTTATAAAAATCGCTTTAAGAAGCAAGTTGGATATTTCATATTATAACCGTAATGCGCCCGTGTCATTACAAAGACATATAAAACGCAGCACTCAGACTTTTCTTAAAATTATCTATTGAATTCAAATCAAAAGCACAACCATCATTCTCCAAGAACGTTAATCAGAATGTTTTCTGTCTTCTTTGTAAGTTGTTTGCTTCAAGTTTTTGGCTGCTTTCAGTATTCCAGGAAATTCTTTAAGCAGGGTTCTGATTTCTGTAAGTGCTTCAATCATTTCTTTAAAATCCGCTATTTCTATTGTGGTGGGTTTTTTTATATTGAGTGCTGGTTTCTTAGGTAACTGTTCTTGTCTATGGGTCTGGTTGATCTCCGGGTGCTTGTTTTCTGTTGTATTTTCAAGGTTTCTTCTAGTAACTTCAACAAAGGATCTTCTGATCGTGGGGTAGGTTCTTGTAGTAGGATAATTTTTGCACCCCCTCCAAGAGGCTAGGTTCCCAGTTTCTTTACAGTTGATGCAGATCGGGTCCGAGATCTTCTCCTTAATTTGACATTGCTGAGTAGGATGATTTCCGCTACACTTGATGCAGCGCGGATTGCATTTGCATTTCCGTATGCTATGAAAGAACCCAGAACAACTGAAGCATATAGTGGCCTTTGCAGGTTTTCTGTAGATGTACAACTTCGCTTTGATGTAAAAGAGGGATCGGATGTTGTAGAGACTTCTATAGTTTCCTGTTTTGTTAACGTCCACTAAGTAGATTGGATGGAGGGTTTTGTTTCTAAAATTTCTTAATGGGGTCAATTCATGTGGCGTAAAAGTCGCATGTCATGTACTTCTTGCGAATGGCATTTAAGTTTCATCCGCACCGCTTTCGTCGATCAGTCTGCCATTAACGTTCTCCGCCAAGTATGAAGCGGATTTTTTGTTTACATTTGAAGTTATAATTTTTGAGTCATTTTCTTTCCTCTTATTATGTGTTAACAGAGGAAATACTGGTGTGCTGATGGATGCGTGCTTTAATGCGAAACACAAGAGTGACTGTCATGATAAAATGTGTTCTTATTTTCCTTTCGACAATCCTGACTTGGGTTGATAGCTTTGGTATAGATTTTTTCAAGCCTTCGAAGGTGGTGATATGCTCCGATCAGTTTGAAGAATTCATTCAGTGTGTGTGCATTTATTAAATATAGCTGTTCCAGTAATTTGGTAGAAAAACTCTTCGAAGAAAAAGAAATCGGTAAGCGATTTGCCGTCAAAAACAATCAAACAAAATCGTGAGTGCATTTCTAATTTACTTTATTCACATTTGATGAAATTTCTAATAATTTTGAATATGCTTAGAAGGTTTTAAAATGTTTACATGAATATTGCATTTTTTTTTACAAAATCTTATTTAAATTTAATTAATGTAAGTAAACAAATTTCTGTTGCAAAAATAACAACTGCTATAATGCTAAACTTAGGTGGAAGTGATTATTACTAGTTTTCTAATTACATTTGCAGATTTGTGATGGATTCAAAGTGAATTTATATCAAACAACTTTTCTATTGTTAAAAATGAAATGTCAATAGTTTATTGTATTTAAATTGAAATTGACTGTTATCATAATATCCTGTTATAACACTGTGCACCTCAGTGATTTCTGTTTTAATAAATAAAGGTCTTTTCATTGAAAACCAATTTCCATATCAGCATTTATTATATAATTTTTATTCCCAACTTCATTGCTACATGCATGTTTCACTTTTTTTTTTCTATATCTTTAACATATCAATTTTCAATTATAAAATTCTGTAAAAGCATAAGTGTTTCTTTCAACTACTCTTTATATCCTATTTAACTTCTTTATATTCTATTTAACTCTCTCTCTCTCTAATATATATATCATGACCTTATCCTTGTTTATTAAATTTACAGTATTGCATGGTTTTGTTTTATTTACTGTGCTAGGATCCACCTGTAATTTTTATCAATGTAACTTTAGCATTTAAAAAAAATTCAGAAATGTTCTGCTTTAAAAGTGTATTGTTCAACATTATGTTTTTATTGGTGATAAAAAAAAACTGTTGTTTAGTATCTAGGATGTTTCTGTTGAATAAAATTGATTTCAGCATTTAATTGACATTCTTGTCATACTGTGTTTGAATTATTTCTAAGTGTCTAGGAAAATAAATGTTGATAAATAGTAAATAGTTTTTTTGAATTAATGAGTACATTGAAATATCCATTTGATCATATTTTTTCAAATAATTATCACATATTTCTTTTGTAATGTGTAAATAAAAATTATGAAAGCATGATTTTGTTTGTTTTTCTTTAATGATTTCTACAAATTAAAATGAAATTGATTCATAAGTTGAATAGATTTTTAAAAAAATATCTATACCTTTTTATATTTCATAATTTGAAATTGTAAACATAATTTATTCAATATATACTAATTTGATTCATGTTCTTTCCTCTGAGCAAACTGAAAACATCAAAGTCTCAATATTTATAAAGTAATTATATAAGAAAAAAAATGTAATAATTTTATTAGTAAGCTTTAAAATATTAACTTATCTAAGAATAATAATTATTTTTTTAAATAACTAACGGGTGGAACGATATTCAACATTCAATATTCAACATTCAATAATACATATTTAAATAATATGTAAAAAAGAACATATGTAATTTTTCAAAAACACTGCCATAGTCATTTGTCAAAATGTGTCCTTCGGATAAAAAAAAAGGGGGGGGGGATATGGGAAAGGAAAGAATAAAGCGACACCAACCGGATTAAAAAGCCACGTTAATTTATTATGCAAAAAATTAATTCCATTGAAAATACTAATATAGGAAATAAAATTATATAACTAAGAAAATTTGGAGAAAATAATTCAAAATAATATCTTTAAAAAAAACAGTTTTTAATAATTGATCGGCTAGCGTAATATGTACTAAACGATGGTTTCATCAACGTTATCGGCAGACAACACGACATGCGCAGATCGGTTGAAAATTGAACAGAAGCGGTTTGTTTGGTACTTGACACGTGACCGTGAATTGATCCCAT
Organism: Argiope aurantia; assembly: GCA_026543865.1. Lineage (NCBI taxonomy): Eukaryota > Metazoa > Arthropoda > Arachnida > Araneae > Araneidae > Argiope > Argiope aurantia. The sequence continues at coordinate 575,607 of JAPMOR010024236.1, read as the reverse complement.
TGTGCGACTCTAGCAATGTCAAAATTAAGTTCTTCTAGCTCTTTGTTTATTTCGTCCTTATCTTAATTTCCTGGGAGGCCTTTAATGACTACTTTGATGGGTCGTTCTGTGAGGATTTCAGATAGGATGAATTCTTTTTTCTTACTGTCTATTTCAATAATTCCTTTTCTCTTCGCTTCATTTATAGGGGTGATTCTGAGAAAGCCATTTACAAATTTATTTCCGGTGTCGTGAAATTTACGGTAGATCTCTTGTAGTGTCCCATTGTAATCTTCATCCATCTTTAAGTTTACGGGTGGTACTTCTTTGCTGGCTGAGTTTTCTATGTTTTCAAGGGCTTGGAATTTATTGTGGACCATTATTTCTTGACTATCTGTTGAGTTTTTCCTTTTGGCAGTGTCTTTTCTCTACTACCTGGAACGGTTGCTCCGTTTCCATTTGAGGATTTTCGGCTATTGTTGCAATTTGCAGTGTTCTACCGGGCAAGGGCTTAAGTGTTTTAGTTCTTCCTCTAAGATTTCCATTTGGGATCTTAGTTCGTTTACCTTATTGAGATCGTCAAGATCTTGCTTATCATCGACCATCTGCTGTAGGGTCATGTCGAAGGATTCAATCGTGTCTTGTAGGTATTTCATTCTTTGTAGTTGGTTACAGATGGTAGGCTGTTGTTGGGGTGTACGGAGCAGTTTAGATGACTGCAGGGGTCTAATTTTTCCAATACTATTTCGGAATACCGTTGTTTTTGGAACTTCTTTATGTATATTTCCTCTTTTTTAATTTTATCAGGGCCTTTGAGTATTCCAATAGCGGATTTCGAAATTCATAATTGATTTTCTATTTGGCCAATCTTTTCTTTGCTGCCAGACAGCTGTCAGCAACATCTATTAATTTTGTCTATCACTTCAATAAAACCAGAGGCTTGGCTGCTCATCGAAACATAGCTTGAGCTGCTCTAGCTGCGTCTGTTTCCCTCCATGGCCAAAAATGCCAAATCCTTCCTCCACACAAGCTCTTCTAATATTATTAAAAAAAAACACAATAACCCTCAACGGCGGCGGCGAATTTCGCCAATCGTTTACGCAGACGTCGCCAATGGCGGCCAAACATCATACTTTCCTCCTAAGATAATGATTAATCGCAATTTAATAGTTATCTGAAATTAGAACTGTTGTTACTTTTCAATAATCTCAGCATGGTTCTTAGAGACAGCACATTTATTAGACATTGAAAACGAAAAGAAAAGAACACAGATATTGACAGTTACGCCCACAGCTTTATGTTCGCGGGAGGAATGGTGCCAGAACGAAGAGCCAGAAACGTAGTCACACAGATATTACTACGCGAGAAAAATAGTCCGCTCGCTTCATCCCAACAAGAACATTTTGTCCACCATTGTGACGAGCTGCCGAAACGTTACAATACAAATATTCTGCATATAAATTCAATATCCAGTAATAAAATTTACAATAAAGTTTACATACCTATACTAAAATTATAAATGAAAATGCTATTTGCATTCTTCAATAGAGATAGACAGTCTAGACAACGCATCTGTATTCACAAGTTTGCTTCCCGGGCAATGTTCTATATCTAGGTGATACCTCTGCAGGGCAAGAGTCCATCGTTGTAACTTTGATTACTGCGAGGCATTCTTAAGGATGTTTGTTAAGGGATTATGGTCACTGATGATCCTAACAGATGCTCTAAAAATCCATGATTCGAATTTCTTCAAGGCTCATACCATTGCGTAAGCCTCCCTCTCTTACCGTTGGCCATTGAGTTTGAGTTAATTTCTGACTCGCATAGCATATAGAATATTGCTTTCCATTGTAGCTTCATGATAAACATGTTCCAATTCCTATTTGAGATGCATCTGTATGAATAAGGAAAGGCTGCTCTAATGATGGTGTATGAAGTTCTGTAGTTTTTGATAATTTATCTTTCAGTTCTCGAAAGGATTCTCGATGAGCTTCTTTCAGGTCAAGGACTTCCGGTGATCTTTCCTTCTTCAATTCTGTGAGGGGATGAGTAGTTTCTGCTAAATTTTGGATATAATCTCTGTAATAGTTCAACAATCCAAGTGCACTTTTAAGCTGGGTTTTTTGTTCTTGATACTTCCAACTCCTGTATTGCTCTTGTTTTTTCTGGATCCGGTTGATGCTTCCCAAATTCTGTTATGCATCCAAGATATTCGATTTGAGCTCTCGCAAATGAACATTTCTTCAAGTTTACAGTGAAACCAAGCTCATCTAATTTTGTAAATATGCAATTCAGGTTGTTGTAGGTGAGTTTCAAAATCAGGCTGAAATATTGCAATATCATAGATGTAAGATCTTGGTAATTCACTACATTCTTTTAAAATATTATTTATAACTCTTAGAAATTTGAACGCAGAATTCTGAAGTCCAAAAGGTAATAATCGATATTGAGCTCTATGAGTTTTGAAAGATGTAGTCTTTACTCTGCTCTTCCATTGGGATAGCCCAGTATCCCTTTAATAGGTCCAAAATTATGATGTTAGCTTTACCTATACTATACATGAAATCAACAGCATTTTCCATAGGGAAATCATCTGGTTTTGCAAAAGCATTCAGAGTTGCACATAGCCATTCCCTACCCTATTTCATGTATGGAAGAAAATCGAGCAACATCATTGGTTTGCACCGCCGCGCACTCTGCCAAGGGAGTGTGACGTCATTATAAACGAACTTCGAAATAG
>JAPMOR010024236.1:485246-572788 GCA_026543865.1 Argiope aurantia | reverse complement strand
GTGATTTGAATCAAATTAGCCAGTCATCATGTTGCCGGGGTATAAATGAAGTATCTAGATGTATAGTTGAAATGAGGCCAAGATTCATTTACCCACCAAATAATGATTCTGACCGACTTGAGGTATATTTACATTAATCTCTTTTATATCCTTCATATGGGAATCCCTTTTTTTTATTATTATATCCGAGTCGATTTTTGATGATTATTTTCTAGAATTAAAACTAGAATCTGTCATTTGCATAATTCCTTGAGCATTCAATTTTTTGAAGCAAATGAATTATAATTAAAACAATTTGCTAAACTTATTAATACCTTTTAGAAAACTCATCAAGTTTAGTATGATTATACTGTTTTTTGTCAAATGATTGTTCCTTAAAATTCTTCCATTAAAAACATTTTATTGCATATTTTCTATCTGGTTAATCTAATGACTTGCTAGTTGTTTCGTATCTATACATATTCATATCATTTGTGCAGTCTTATAGTTTTTTTAATTATGTTATTAGGGCGATATAAGTTATTAAAAATTAATAATGTATGTATGTAATATTTTTCAAATCATTTTTAATTAACTTTTAATAGTACTTTTATAACTAGAGTTCATCTTTAATAGTTTTTACATTTGTCATGCTATAAGAAAATTTTCCCATTTTTTACTAAGACAGTATACATGTTAATCAATTTTAACCTTGTTTCTTTTATTGTTCAATTTTGTAAATCTGTAAAAATATAATAAAGAATTCAAGTATTGAAGATTATTTGCAATATAAACTTAAAATATATTATGCTTTATTCCATATTGAAAAATTCTTATTGCTCCATCCCTACCATTAGGCAGCTGTATATCAAAGATTATGGCAGATTTTTGTATGAATATTTAAAGCAAGAAGGGTTTTTGAAAAAAAAAAAAAAAACACCTAAATAATAAATATGTTTTCGTTGAACAAATAATATTTTAAGATTAAGTAAAAAAATATTCTTTCTGTAGAATATTTTCCAAAGTTATCTGAAATCACTTACAAATTTTTTAGACTGCACATTTCTAGCGAGTGAGAATAAAATATCTTATGTCTTTTTTTTATATAATAGGTGTACTCTATAAATGAATACTAAATATTTTTTCTAAATTTAGATACAAAAAATGGTATTTTTTGACATATATGAAATATTTGTGTTTATACTATCAATTTTTAAGTTTGTCATGTAAGTATTATTATTAAATTAGCAATTTTTTTCAGTACAGTTATTTATATTATAATTAATTCTTATTTCGCATTTCTCAGATTAAAGACTTGCCGAGATACGGAACAAATAAGGAACAGTCTTTTCCTTTTGAAAAAAAAAAATAAGAAAAGCAACAAACAAAGAAATCTTCTTCATCTGTCTGGTGATGATTATACAGGATTGCTTTCTGTATTTTTGAAACTTTCTTGTATGACTCATTTCCTTGACTGTACAATGTTTTCACATGGATATGTTTTTTTAGTAAATTGATTTTTTATGTTATTATTTATTTTATAGAAAAAGAATTATTGCAGTTTTTATTATGATTAATAATTAGAAATTTAAAGAAATTATTTTTGTTACTTATAAATTGTGTGATATAATAATGTGCTTAGTCACTCAGCATAGCTAATCTCTTTTACAATATCAGTTTGCTTCAGCTTTAATCTATTGTAGTAACAACTCAACTTTGTATCAGACAAGCGACAACTCAACTCTTATGTTTTTAATCAAGTATTCAAATTGTAGCATGCAGTAATAAAAACGGTTGCGTTGCTTGCTATTAATATGCATCTTAGTCATTTATTTGTACTTAATTAATTGCTTTTTGTTTTACCCATCGATAGTATTTATCGATAACCTTAACAGGTTATGGGCCCAGCGTGTTTTAAATCTGCGTGAATTTAATACCTGCTAAAATTTTTTGAAAAGCGAAGTGAATCGCGTGCTAGGCCTAACAGCGAGACGCTATGGATTTGAAAGTACAAATTGACAAACTAGAAGGTGCGGAAAATTGGAGCAAGTGGAAGTGGCAAATGAAAATGCACTTTGAACAATATGATCTCACATCAATTATTGATGGAACTAAAATTTGTCCGGTCGCTGCAAATGGCGATGTTAGTGCGGATGAGCACGTGAAGAAGGTGGCTGAATGGCGGCGTGATAACGCTAAGGCAGCCGCGCTTATTGCAAGTACGTTGAGCGCTTCTGTAGCCGATTTAGTGATGACGTACTCGAATGCAAAGGACATTTGGGACAAATTAATTAGTGTTTTTGAGCAAAGCAGTATTCAGAGACTTAATTTATTGATGACACAATTTTTTCAAGTCGGTAGAGATCCTAATGACAATGTTGCTACACATGCAGCTAAAGTTGAAAGAATCTACACTGATATGAACGGTGAATTAAATCGTATTGGATCAAGTAATATTCCAGAAGAATTATTGCATGGCAAAATATTGCTTACTGTGGGTCCAGAATTCCAAGAATTCAGCAATGTTTGGGAGTCTCTAGACTCTGATAAACGAACAACCAAGAATCTTGTTGAAAAATTGTGTACAATTGAACAACGTGTTAAATCTAACGCTGCTGTTGATTATGGCGCATTTGCAGCTCGTGTGCCTGGTTTTAAGCAAAAACCTGTAAAAAATGTGGAAAGACTTCCTGAAAGTATGCCTGTAGGTAATAAATCTAGTAATTTCAAGCAAAAGAACTGTTTTAAATGTGGTTCGAATACACATCTTTGTAAGGACTGCCCTAAGAGAAAGTCAAATTTCTCAAAGCATAATAAAGGTGCATTTGCCGCTAGTGCAGACAGTATACATCCTGATGTTTGGGTCTGTGATTCTGGTGCTTCACATCACATGACTGCTAACAAACAGTACTTTACTTCGTACAAACATTTTCCTGTGCCCATTGAGGTATCACTTGCTGATAATAACAAGATCTATGCATATGGATCTGGCAGAATAAACATTGAAGTTTGTATTCAAGGAAAATGGTATGATGCTCACATGGAAAATGTCTGGTATGTCCCTGATGTGAAACGGCATCTCTTCTCTGTACAACAGGCTACCAAGCATGGAGTTGAAGTAAAAATGACCAAAAGGTATGCTGAATTTTTTCGTAATGAAGAACTTGTTGCAGTTGGATCCTGGAGAGATGGCACATACATTATGTCTATGAGGGTTGTTATCCCAGCAAGTCCAGCTGAGATAAGTATTGCTACAGAGACTGAATCTTTGCAGCTATGGCATGAACGCCTTGGTCACCAAAATAAACGGCATGTTCGAAAGCTGCTAACAGATATGGGCATATCTGTAAGTCATGCAGCGACAAGTGAATTTTGTGATGGATGTGCTCTTGGAAAAGCTCATCGAAAACCCTTCAAGTCACGTCCCTATAGAGCGATGTCAATTGGTGAAATCATTAATGCTGATGTTAATGGCCCTATGTCTGTGGGCTCCTTTAGTGGTGCAAGATATTATGTTTGCTTTAAAGATGACTATAGCAAATATCGTAGAATCTTCTTTTTGAAAAAGAAAAGTGATGTTAGTTGTTGTCTACGTACGTTTCTCAATGAAGCGACTAATCTTGGACATGTTGTGAAAAGCTTCCGTTGTGATGGAGGAGGAGAATTTGACTGTGGTGAAGTTCAAAAGATACTTGCTGAAAAAGGTATAGCACTAACTCTTAGTGTACCATACTCGCCAGAGCAAAATGGTGCAGCAGAGAGGGAAAACCGAACAATTGTTGAACTGGCTCGTTCTATGCTTGCAGCAAGTGCATTGCCTCGGTCACTTTGGGCTAACGCATGTGACACCGCAGTGTATCTACTAAATCACACTGGTTTATCCCCACATGAAAGCAAAAGTCCTCATGAGCTTTGGACTGGTGAGCCAAAAACTAAACTTGACCACCTGAAAGTATTTGGAACCGAATGCTATGCATATATACCAAAGATCTTCAGAAGTAAGTTTGAAGACAAAAGTGTTCGTGGTCATTTTGTGGGGTATGTAAACAAGAAAGATGGTTATAAGATCTATCTGCCTTCTCGGAATAAAATCATAAAATCTCGAGATGTTGACTTCAAACCAGAACGTTTGTGCACCACTCCTGTGACAGTGGAGGTGGAGGAAGACTTAAATGAAAGGTATGATGAAACTCGGAGTGAAGAACGTATTCTATCCGAAGAACAAGAGCCTGTTAGAAAATCTAGAAGAAGCCGAAGCTCTCCTGCATGGATGAAATCTGGAGAATATCTGATGGCAAACATAGCTGCAGTAGAAGAATTTGAAAACAGTGAAAATCCATCCACATATTCTGAAGCTCTTTCATCAAGTGAAAGTGACCTATGGTTAGAAGCAATGAAAGAAGAAATAAAAGCTCTTCATGAAAATGAAACATGGGAACTTGTTGAGAGACCCAAAGGCTCTAAAGTTATAAACTGTCGATGGGTGCTGAGGAAGAAATTTAATTCAGATGGTACTGTGGAACGACACAAAGCTCGTCTTGTAGCCAAGGGTTATGCCCAAAAAGCAGGCTTTGATTACGACGAGACATTCAGCCCTGTTGCAAGATATGACACTGTGAGAGCTCTTCTTGCTGTGGCGGCAAAAGAAAATTTGTACTTGCAGCAGTTTGATGTAAAGACTGCATTCTTGTATGGAACCCTTAAGGAGGAAGTGTTCATGACACAACCAGAAGGCTTCAATGATAATAGTGGGAGAGTCTGTAAATTGCATAAAAGTTTATATGGACTCAAACAAGCACCCCGTTGCTGGAATCAGTGTTTTGTGAATTTTATGAAAGATCAGGAACTGAAAGTTAGTACAGCTGATCCCTGCTTGTTTATCAGGCACAGAAATGACAAGAAACTCCTTGTTGTTATCTATGTAGATGATGGCCTTGCTGCTGGGACAGACAGAGTTGAAGTGGAGGAGTTCATGAGTCAACTTAGTCATTCCTTTCAGATCACAAGGGGCTCATTGAACCAGTTTCTGGGTATGAACATAACAAGATTGAATGATGGTTCAATTTTTGTGAATCAGTGTGCCTATGTGAAAAAAGTTCTCTCTAAATTTCATATGGACTCTGCCAATCCAGTGTCAACTCCAAGTGACAAAAGCTTTGTTTTTGATGACACAGAAAACAAACTGATAGGGAAAGAAGTCCCTTATCGCCAGGCGGTTGGCAATCTCATGTACCTTGTAACTGCTACAAGACCTGATTTAGCTTATGCTATAAGCATTGTTTCTGAAAATCTTGAAAATCCCAGGACCTCAGATTGGTCTGCTGTAAAGCGAATCTTTAAATATCTAAGAGGAACTGTAGATTTTGGCTTGTTATATCAAGCAAAGTGTCATCCCAATGAGCTTGAAGTGTACAGCGATGCTGATTATGCAGGTGATTTAAAATCAAGACGCTCAAGAACTGGAATGGTCTCTAAATTTTCATGTGGAGCCCTCTCATGGATGAGCCAAAAGCAGAAGAGTGTGGTGTTATCTACTACAGAGGCTGAATATGTTGCTGCGAGTGAGAGTGCTAAAGAACTAATCTGGCTGAAACATCTGCTCAGTGAGATAACAAATCTCGAAACTCCCTCTCTTCTGGTAGATAATGCTAGTGCTGTGAAACTCGCCAAGAATCCTGAATACCATAAACGGTCCAAGCACATAGATGTCCGTTATCACTTTGTGCGAGAAAAATTCATTGATGGTGAACTGTTCATCAAGCATGTTCCTGGTGAAATGCAATTAGCAGACATCATGACTAAACCATTGCCTAGTGTTAGGTTCAAGGAACTGTGTACCTTGTTAGGACTGATTTCATTTAATAGTCTTGTGAATGAATGTTAATTTAATCTTAAATAAGTTGTGGCTTGTGGAGGAAGTATTGTAGTAACAACTCAACTTTGTATCAGACAAGCGACAACTCAACTCTTATGTTTTTAATCAAGTATTCAAATTGTAGCATGCAGTAATAAAAACGGTTGCGTTGCTTGCTATTAATATGCATCTTAGTCATTTATTTGTACTTAATTAATTGCTTTTTGTTTTACCCATCGATAGTATTTATCGATAACCTTAACATAATCTTCAACAATGTGTATAAAATTAACATTTTTTAAAGAGATCAAATCATGACCTTTGCTATCTGCTGAAAATGATCCTCAATTTTTATTAATGTTTTCCTTTTCATTACACAACAAATTTTAACATTACTTCTAATGTATTCTCTACCTATTTATTTTTTGAAAGATGTTATTTTATAATTTATCTGTAGAGAAATGACTAAATAATTCCTTATTCCCATCTTTTAAATTCAAATATATTTTTAATTTGATGTTGTTCTTTTTATAATTTATAGAAAATGACATACATGTATGGCTCGTATCGGTGTAGTTCTTTCCTAGTGGTTTTATGTGCTCATTATCTTATTACAATATGTATATGTATTAGAGAAATAAAAAGACAGATATAGAAGAATTTTGTATTAAGAAGCAGCATTAATGTTGCATTTTAAAACACCTCTATTGACAAGTGCCTTTGTCTCATTGTAAGGGCCTTTAATGGCACTTTGTTTTAATGCTTGTAGAAGCTGCAACTTCTCCGTCAGAATTTTCTTTTTAAATTCATATGTTACTTTTGAAGTCAAATTTGAATAAAATAGATTTTTGTATACAGAAGTCCTTTTTTAATTTTGCATATTTTAAGACATTCTGAGAAGTGTGTAAAAAACAAAGAAAATAGATTAATTGGGATTTGAAAATTTTGGAATTTTAAAAACAAGTGTAGATAATATCTTATCCGAGTTAATTCAAATTTCTACAAATTATGATGCAAATATAAAATTTTTAAAAAAAGAGGTTTTTATTTTAAAAATTCATTAACTTAACTGACAGTTTAATGCAACCTATTAGAATAATATTTTCTTTGCGACTGAAAGTGACTTTTGCAACAGTTTCGTTAGAAAGCTATAGGAAGTCAGAGTAGCAAAATATGTTAATAATTTGCTTCTATCGAGTTGCGAGCAGCGACATCTGGAGATGTAATTCTACTTTAAAAGTCTTCGAACGACCAGGTTAATATAGTGACATTGTACTTTTTTTCAAGAAAAGTTCATTAATTATATTATGATTGCATTTACGAAATTTTTTACCAGTTGATAGTTAGATGGTTGTGCTCATAGATTTAGGATTTCAGGAAGTAACGATCGTCATGCAGATATGAATAATTAAAAACATCATTGGAAATTAATATAATAAAGTGACAGATATTATTCAAGTATTAGTAGAAACTAAATGTTAAAATATCAAAAAGTTAATAACTTATTTGGTACAGAATTCTGCGGGGGGGGAAGGCAAGAGCCTTGTTGAAACAAATGGAAAATATCACATTTTCTTGAAAGTGTTAAAATATCATTACTAGTTTCTGACAGGCTAATCAAGTTAACATGTGTTGCTTTTTTATTAAGTTTGAATCATCAAGTAGAAAGTGTTAAAAAAATTTAATATTAATTGTAGATGTTTTGCCACTCAATTTATTTGAACAAAAGTGAATGCTTATGATGTGCAAATTAATCATTTATTTTATTCAGGGATATCAATTCTAAAATAAGCATGGTTCTGATTAATATTTACATTATTTTTATACAGATTTGTAACATCAAGATTGTCAAGTACATGTTGTCAAGCTAACAATTAGCTCATTCAAATTTAAAGAGTTATTAAATTCATTGTTTACAAAAAGTTTTAGATATGAGGTATAAATGAGCTTCTTCACTTCCACAATAACAATATATTATTTAAATTTATTGCATGAATATTTTTTTGGTGAAATAGCTGTTGGTCTTCAATATTCATATACAATTTTCACTGACTTTTGTTTATAATTTGAATCTTCTGATTTGCAGTATATATTCTGACATTTATATCTATAAAGTTATATCTTTTATAGCAATTATATATTTAAAAATTTAATATTTTAATAAATAAGAAGCATATTTTTCCATATTTGCTTTTCTTCAGGAATAAGCATTTTTTACTTTTTTTCAGCTTTGAGAAAAGAAAAAAAAAAGTGTTATTTCGAAAATTACTGAAATTGTAGACAGCTAATACATATTAAATATTGACACCAAAAGTTATATTACTTTTTTCAAATATAACATATTGTAGAAATATAATACATATTGTTAAAATAATACATATTGGAAGCTTAGACATATTGTGGAAATTTAAAACTTATTTGCTTACAAATAAATGCTGAAAGTCAAATAAAGAGAAATTTGTAATATATGTTATAAACTTCATACAAACAATTATATGGGATTGTCAGAAATATCACTGCTTTTTAATTACAATTAAAATAACCTTTGAAAATTTAAATGTTTTGTGTAAATGAAAATAATTTACTAATATCAAAGTCATAATACTTTATAAGCAAGAATTTATACACTATATTTCCTCCCCCCTTTATTATATTAAAAATTCAGGATACTAATCCATTGCTCAACAAAATTCACTCTAACAAAATAAACACTTTAAACAAAAATGTTATAAACATTTTGTGAATTCCTTGCCAAAGGCAAGGGAGTTGCTTTGTTTTAACAATTTATATGATTATAATTCATTACAATATATATTAAAGAACATGGAAAGATCATAAATAAGAACAAAGATCAATATTATGATTTTCTGGTAATATCATTCAACTAATAAAATTTTGATATTAACACATAAAAAAAAATGCCATATTTTGTAAAAAAATGCTTAAGTCTGAAAAAAGAAATCCACCAAGTTTCAAACTTTTAACTAGTTTATAATTGATAAATGAAGAAAGTTATGCTTTTTTTTTACTTGTTCAAATATTCGTCACATTTCTAAGAAATATAATTTACCTTTAATGATAATTTACTCGAAATTCAAATTTTGTTAAATCCATTGTTTAGAAGAAACTTCAGTGAATTCCTCACTTTCAAAATCAGTTTGTTATTTGTATTGTTTATGTATATATTCTATTATTATATATAAAATATTTCCATATGTAAATGAACTTATTTTGGTTAATGTACATTTCTTTTAGAAATTTAATTTTCAGATAGACCTTTTGTAAAAGTTCAATTCATTGGAAAACTATTCGAAACACAGCTAATATGCATATTCTCAATTCAAAAGACAGCAAATGCTCAACTGTTTAGTTACATAATACAGTGTAAATTTAAAATATGCTTGCTTAATAATGCATAATCAGAGAAACAATCCCACGAAAATCTTAATAATATCATGTAAGCAAATTGATGAGATTATCACAAGACAACATCACATTGTTTTCTCGTTTAATCGTCCCATATTTCTTATACACATCTCGGAAAGAAACAATAAAAACATGAAAAAGAGCCAACCATCAGCTGATAATCATGTGATATATCTGGACCAATGAAAATCCATTTCCGGGCGAAAAAAGCAGGAAAAGCTGCCTTGATGCTTAGTCGTAAAACTCGTTCGTGCATACCAATGATCATTGATTGATGATTTGTCATTGATCATTGGTTGAACGATCCGTTGTTTAGCAACCGGTTTGGTGAATACGGCCGTAAATGCTGCACTGCCTTAAAATTTCACAACAATTTCATGAAGTGAAGAACCTTATTTAATGAATTGCTTTAAAGTTTTGAATTTTGTTTGAAAATTTTGAATTGAATTTGAAAAGCAAAAAAAACTTCTTTTTTTTTAAATCATAGCATTAACACGTTTAACGTGACTGAACAATTCAATGAAGAAATGACAATGTTTTGAATTTTATTTAAAAAAAATCATTATTACAAATTGAGTTTAAGATTAATTTTCCGAAAATTATTAAAATTAAAAAAAAAAGGAAAGAAAAGAGATCATAGAAACGAAATTAGAATTTCAAATAATCTTTTTAATTCCTTAAAACGGTGTAAAAATATTTTTTATTCAATAATATGTTTTGATGATAAGGCGGAAATAAATTCTGTTTTTATTTTTTAATTAAACTTCTAATTAAATTTCAAAAAATAAGTTTATAGTGCACCAAAAGAATTACGAGAACTGCAAAGAATTCCATTACAGCTGTCTTATCAAATATCAGCAAATCCCCACGTGACGTCACTACACATATTTTCCCGTGCGCGTTTGTCCTAGAGATGCATAATCCTCGATTTTTTAAATAACAAATAATTTTTCTATTGTTATTTTTAAATATTTGTTCCAAATATATGTTATTTCAATCATATTATTAATTTAAAATTATTACTTAATATTAAATATAAAATTTATTAATTGTAATTAATACTTAATTTACTAATTTCAGAAACGTGTGATTGAATTAATTTATCTATTTCAGCTTACTTCTTAAATTTGATTTTTTTTCAAAACTATTTATTTAATTTCTTTATTGGAGTAAACCATTTTCTGAAAAATTTGAATTAAATATTTATGTCATTTCTTTAAATTGTTTAATTTAGTTCTATATTCTACCAATAGATGGCGCCAGCAGTAAACGGAGTATATGCAAAGTCAAGTCGCAACAATTAAAAATGTTTTGTATGGAATAGTGCATTAAATGCGAATATCGGAAGTGAAGCGGCGACTTCACACTTTCCAGTGAAGTCACCACTCCGATAGATTTCAGTGATATGCAATTCAATGATACGATAATTTCAATAACCGGTCCGTTCACTTTTCAATCCATTCACGGATTTCTCCTTTTCTGTTTTGCTCGAGAGCTTTCATTGGACAGATCGTATCGATTGTCACTTTCCAGTGAAGTCACCGCTCCGATAAATTTCAGTGATATCGTATCGATTGTTACTTTCTATCGTGATCCAAAACCTGTAATCGAAATATCACCAGTAAGAACGTATTAAGGATTTGAATCACACACCTGAAAAATATTGATCACTGGTATTTGTGACTTTATGATATTGGTTACGTAATAACCGCTTGTAATATATTCGTCATCCCTAGTTTGTCCACGAAAGAGTAGACGGAATTTGGCCGGCTGGTAAGGCCTTTACGGTTGGTTCCCTTCATAATTTATGTCGGCAGTATTTCGATCCTGCAGAATGGATGAAGGGTGAGTTAAATATGTATGTATTTTTTTTTACGAGTTGAGGAAGTTAGAAAAGGGTGCTTGTTTGAAATTTTGTATTGAGAATGGTTTGATATCGAACTGACAGAATGGATGAAGGGTGAGTGGAATATATATTTTTACGAGTTGATGAAGTTGAGAAAAGGATGTTTGTTTGAAATTTTAATGGAGAATGTTCCGCTTGCTTCTTTCCCCGTTCTTTCTTTTATTTTGGTTATGTACAGTTTCTGTTATCCACACAGTCCTTATGTTCAATGTTCAAGTGAATCTACTAGGTTCCCGCTGCTAACGAAGCCGTAGAATGTTTTTTTAAGTTAAAAATTCAGCCCGGTGCCTTCTACAGATGCCATTATGGAAAAAAAACAATACTGATCATTAAAAAGTCCTAATTATATGGCGGGAAATGGTAACCGTAACTGTTCTGCGGAAGTGTTTATTTTTCCGCACTAGTGTCTCAATCGCAACGTTTATCCCTATGGAATGGACGAATCCATCGCAAACCGTACTTTTCACAGGTAGACCGTTTGAGTGAGAGGGGCACCAAGGTAAAAGTTGTCATTTATATGTTGAGTTGTATCACAACCCTAAGCACAACGCTATTATTTCACTACAGCGAATGCTGGAGAAAAATGACATAGTGTTAATCGTTCAGTACAAACGAAACATTTTAAGATTATTTATTTTCTTCAGGTGGCTTTTATTTGTTTTCTACGTTTATTATTATTATTATTATTACTTCTATTTCTGTTTTTAGATGGTTCTGAATTTCCTGATATTAATGAATCTTCAAATTATTTAAAAGTACTTTTTGCTTAACGAATGTTTCCATTGATACATCTTCAAAGCAGGTGATTTACGCATTAAGAAAAATAATTTAACATTAATGCCTTATATTCCTTTACAGAAGACTTCTGAATAATATGGAGACATATTTTTCATTAACATCTAATGTGCACTGTTTCTGCAAAAAAAAAAAAAAAAAAAAAAAAAAAAAATATGCCTTTTAAGACTATATGATTGTATGAATACAGTATCATTGTTGTCAGAGAGAAATATTCTGCTAATCATTATATTTCTCTTGACATTTCCAGAACAGCTTATGTCTATTTTTTTTATAATTTCTAAGCTCATCATTTATATTTTTTGTCTTTATATGTTACCATGAACTGAAAAAAATAAAATTATATTCTGCTATTGCTTTAAATTATGATGCGAGAACATAAAATAAAATTTGGTTTTGCTGAAACTTGTATTTTTAAATCATAGCTAGTCATAAAATGCATTGACGAATTGAAGCATTCAGAATATATATATTTATTAGAATAAGCTTCTTGATATAAACTTTCTTTAAAAGTATTTCCTATAATATAATTAGAGTGAAGAGTAGATTTTGTTGAATCAGAATTTAAACCCAAACATTTAGGACTGATATTTTGCATTTTCTGCAGTTCCAATTTAAAGATACTTATAGCTAGCTAACTTTTATGGCATAAAAATCACATTCCCAATACTATCATGTTCTCATATCATAAATACATACACATTTAAGACACTGTCACGAAACTTCATATGTTTTGCATTTATTTTCCTTTAGACAATAGATATGCAATAAGAAATTCTTTTTAAAAATATTTTTTTTTTTAAAATCTGTAAAAATATTGTAATATATCATACATAGTTTCATAGGATCTATTTATAATGTACCAAGTGTTCAAAAATTGATTATTTCAAAACAGTTGCAGTATTGCCAATTTCAATCTTAAACATGTTTTTTAATTATAAAAAGTAACAGACTATGATTTGTGAGAAAATATAATAGTGTTAAAACTACTTAGATAAATAATTCCTTCTTGCATCTTTCTGTATTTTATTGATTCTCAGATTGTGTTATGGTAGTCATATTTTTCATTTGAAATATTTTTTTATATTATCTATTGTCTTATCCTTCATAAAGTATAGAATTTTGTGTAGTATTTTTGCATTTAGTTTGTTCATTTAATATGTATCTTTATTCATTGCTTTTGATAGTAATAATTCCATTCATTAATATTTTACACCCTGAATTATGACAAAATATAACAATTCAATAGACATATAAAAATTTCATATTAGTATTTCAATTTAGTTACATGCTGTGCAATTTGCTTTATTATTTGATTTTGAAAGTTATTTAGTAAAATCTACATCCAAGACATCTCATATTATACAATGTTTGTTGAACTAACTCAGTGAAATATTCATATGTAAATGTTTTACATTGTTATTTTTATAAATTATGAGACTTCTATATAATTCAGTAAATAAACAGCAGATTGTAGTTGCTATTTTTGATTTAATTGCTAACCATTTATCAAAAGAAATGTTTAGTAAGCGTTCAGCCAAGCGAAATCCTAAGGATACCAATTTGTAAATATTCTTATTCTGTTCTTTAACAATGTAACATCCCTATATTTTATGTGAATAAATATTTATCCTATATCTATAGGTAAGCATGTTCAATTGTTCCTTGGTTAACAGAGAGTACATTACAAGTTCTATGCTTAACAGCCATTCATACCTTGGTTTCGGTAATGATTTCCAAGCAAACTGAATGAAAACAAATGAATAATTTTCTTAACCATCTCGCAAAAATCAGCTGGTATATAAATATTTAAAACAAGTTTTAATCAAAATGCTTTTATTCGTATTTACTTTATTTCCTTGACTTTTCAGACTTGCTACAACTTTGTGTTCATCCAAACTTATTATGTGTTCATAGAAAATAACATTTTTGCATATATACTAATAAAAAAATGGAAATAACTATTGGCATTGTAGTCTTTTAATATATTTTATTACTTAAGTTTATTCAGTCTCAAAAAGTCAAATGCCATTAATTAAGTTTATGAAATGCTGAAATATATTATATGCTTTTGCAAAATGCTTTGTTTCTAATATAGCTGCAACACTCAATTTTTTAATAATTAGATACAGTAAACCAATAAAAAAAATTAAATTGCTATCGAATAAAAAAAATCCCTGAAAAATTAAGATTTGTTTGTAAATTAAGTTAAAAAAGTATATTACTTTTATGCTATATTCCAATAATGATAATAAAAAAAGTTGATTGCAATAGACACTTATAAGACATTATTATTATTAAAGTTTCTTAAAAATATCTATTAATTATCATTGAGCTTGTGGTGAAAGCTTATAAGCCGGGTAACAGCTAATACCAAGTTCTCAATTCTTGAAAAATGTAGTTCTACAGATTCACTCGATTATTTTGATGAATTTTAATCAATTGATGAATTTTATTTTCATCACTCTAAACTACCTAGTAATGATGTGAACTTATTAAAGTTTAATCTAAAAACTGTGAAGTAATATAGTGCTATGTATTATTTATTTTCTTTAATTACTATTTTGTATGTTGTTCTCCATTTAATTATTTATATTACATTATCAAACCAATAAGAATTTGGCACTTGATATTTGGTTACATTTTTATTTTCCCAAGTGTTATTGCTTCATTCAAAATCCAGCATTAGTTTGTTACTTAACTGTAGACTTATCAGGATACTATATTCATTTTCCTCAACATGAACAAAACTAACTGCTGCACGAGTTAACAAGTAAAACTAATTTTTCCCAAATTGTAATTTATTTGCTCTAATTTTTATTTTTCTTATATTAATTCTTAGAACTTCATTACATAAAATTTATATAATGAAACTATAGGGTGGCCATACAATAACTTTGCCTATTTAGAGGCATTTACACTTAAAACTAATAAATAGAATGAAGTCAAATTCCATTAAAGACAAAAAAAAATTCATATAGAGACATATTAGTATTACTGAAATCAAAACATTAGGATCCCAAGGCTCATGTGGAACATTTTCCATTTATACAATATATTGTACTGTGCAATTTTTTTCCCTGTGTCTCCCACAGTCTATATATGCAATTTAGTTCCATTCTGTTCATTAGTTTACAGTTGCCTCCAAACAAGGAAATTTACTTTGTCATTCTTGTTTAGGATTGATTGATTCAACAGCCATGTTTGGCTATGTTGCAAAAAGTATACAAAGTATATATATATATATATATATATATATATTGAAATTATAAACCTGCTGCACAGTCGAGCTTTCTATAATTTGTATAATATATTAGTTCAATGTCTAACATTTTATTTTAATCAGTGTCATTTCTGTTTAAATTATTAATTGGAAAATGTAGTGATTTTATTTTTTAAAAGTAGAGGCTTTATTCTTTTCCTATATTCAGAGTGTCAATAACTGGCTGCAATGGGCATCCTGGCATAGGGGTAGTGCATCTTCCCTGTGATTTGGGCATGGTTGTTCTTCCTGTTCTATCTGCGAGATGTGTGAATATGCCCTCCTGTAAAAAGGGGTTGTGCAAGCGAATGAGTGATGTGCGAGTAGTCAAGTCGTACTCTTGGCCCAAGTTGGCTCTACGATAAAAACAAGAGGCACTCCCCCTTAGGCTTAAATCGTCTGTCTTTGAACAGCGGGCTTGTCCGTGGCAATGCCATAAGAAACAACAATTATATGAATATTCTTAACTTTTAATCAACAAAACCATTATTATTAATTTTTTATTATTTTTTTATATTTTGAAATATACTGAGAAAGCTTCAAAGTATAGACATGAAATTCTTTATAATATGACTTAACAGCTAGAAAAACACTATTTTAAAAACTTATATCCTTTAATACATTAGCAGGAAATTACATTTAAATAATTTTATGTAACTGAATATAGCCTTGTATGAATTGCCACTAGAAAATTGGATTTAAATAGTTCTATGTTTAAAAAAAAATGACTATAAAATACAATTCTTCACAACTTTAAATCATTAATAGCTGCAGCGTATTTTCAAATGACACTAAATACGCTGATAAATAACTTTATCAAATTCAAACATTTTAAGTATATTTACAAATGATTAATTTGTCATAAAAAATTACCAATAAAACATTAATTGAAATATAGTTTTATATCATGTAACAAAAAAAAAAGGTTCATGTTTTTATAGCTCATTTATTGAGATTTATATGTTAAGTAAAAAAAGTAGTTTGTTTTATTTGTATAGATGAAGGGAAGAGCTTGCAGTAATAAAAATTTTATTCAAAAACTTTTGAAATTTATAATATTTTACCCTATATTGGAATATAATAAGGTAAATCTCAATCAAACATTAATTTTGAATTAATTAAAGTAGTCAATCTCAAAATACATGATCAGAAAACTGATTCTTGAATAAACACTTGTCTTGATATACAACAAAAATTACAATATATACTTACTCAACATGCCATGTCTCTTATACCACTATGATATGAATACTATTGCTTAGCTTTTGTGTTTTGTTTAGTCAGCTTCATTTAGATATAAATTAAAGACTGAATAATTGAAAATAAAGAGAGAGGAAGGACTAAATATTTTCCCCGAGTAGTTAATTGTGATTACTACAACAGTGAGCACTTAACACAATTTCTAAATTATTATTAAACTATTTTTCTAAATTTATGTTATTGTTGTTTTACTCATTTTTTAAAAATAAAGATTACATATCATTAAGTTTTGGTTATAAGTTGAATTCTCGCTAAACGAGTGGTGATAACGTCGCCAATGTAGCAACCTAGATGGGGTTTTTTATCTTATTTTTTATTATATTTATTTTATTTATTTCTTATTTTATTTTATTATTCTTTCTTTTTTTTATTTTATTATTAAATAATCAACCTAGATGAGTTTTTCAAAATTAATTTTAATTCAATTTTTATTTTTTATTATAGTTATTTTATTTATTTATTTATTATTTTTATTTTATAATTATTTATTTATTATATTTATTTTTTATTATATTATTATTTCTGGCCTTCAAGTATCGTTTTTTAATTGAAAAATAATAACAAATATTCAATTAGTAGTCAACTTGGCGAGATTTCAAATAAGTCGCGAAGAGGTGGGCCCATCTAGGATTTTACCAAAAATAGTTATTAACAGAAGTTTATGATTAATTATTCACACTCATTAGATAAAAAAAACTTTTAAAAAAAGAAGAAAAAACGATACCCACATTCACGTACAAAAGCAATGACAACGTTTTCTCTCATGCTCATCGAAAAATGATTCAAGTTAATCGGCAAAAGTGTTGAGCTACAACTCAACATTTAAAAGACAGCACTTATTCCTGGTGCCCCTCTCACTCAGACGTACCTACCTATCTGTGAAAAGTACGGTTTGTGATGGATTCGCCCATCCCATAGGGATACACGTTGTGATTGAGACGCTAGTTTTGTCCGCCATCTTTATTGGCGTCTTGGCGTTGTTGACGCAGTAAGGGATATACTATAATTCACTCTTATTAGCATTTTTATGTTCTCTTTTTGAAAGAATGCTTAGTTTTCAAAGAATTCATTTTCCTTGCGATTAATCATTTGTGAATTACGACAAAAAATGATGTTCGCCCTAGGGTTGTATAACCAAGAGGTACCATTACAGACGGCAGCAGATATTGTACAACATTGTTCAATTGCTCAACAGACAGTTAATCACTTAGATTTAGCTCTATGTAATTCGAAGCTTTTGAATCGTTCTTGTGACAGAAATGTACATACGTATTTGTCTTATTCAGAAGACTATATTTATAGTCATGAGAAATGTCGAAAGGTTTTAAGTAAAAGTAGAAAAATTCTCTATACTCTCCATTTGGATCTACCCATAGGCAGAGAAAGAAAAATAATATTATGTTCAAAAAAATCTGAAAATGTGATTGGTGACTTTAGAGGTTTTCACATAGAAAACTTGTATCTTTACGAAAGTTTCTATTTTGACAAATTATGTGAATTACTTGAATATGCTTGCAATTCTGTTGAAAACAAAGAAAAACTCTTAGAATGGTTTATAAATTTCAATACCTTTAGCCATTTATTTCGTTATATGCCAAAAAAGCTTGTTAATAATTTTTTAGATTGCATGCATCCTAGATTTCATGCTTCAAATTTCATTACAGAATGTCTGAAAAAAGTTAATTTCTACCGTTGGGTGTTGCTTTCTGAGCCAAACCCCGAACGTCTGAGAAATATTCTTTATCAGGTACATCAAGTTGGACGAAAATCCCAATGTGTTCACTGGATAGATGAGTTTCTAATAACCTGCATTTTGCATGTTTCGTTGAAGTACGTCGAAGAAATATTGAAATTTATAAACTCGCCCTGTTTCAATCACGAGTTTTATTCAACAGTTTCTGCGGTGGTCTTCTCAACAAGGTAAGTTCAATTTCATATTAAATTAACAATTTCCCATTTATTTCATTTCTAAGATTGTAAAATTAAAAATGGTTTTGTTTTGAAAGATTTTATAGAATTTTTACTAAATGAGATGAATAATGTTCGCTAAATATGCAATAGCCTTTTTTTCATAGTGAAAAAATAATTAATTGTTGAGAGCAGAATCCTGTCTTTAGGTTAATATTCCTTTATTATTTTTTAATAGCTTTGATTATTAATTATTTTCTAAATGTTTTCTAAAGACTTAGCTCTGATTTGTGTAAATTTAAAAATATTATATAATGTGGATAAGTTATTGAAAACAATACTTATTATTGCTTTTTAAGCATTATAGAAAATAATTCTGATCTTTTATAGTTAAATAATTATTTCTATGAAGTATTTATGTTGCAGCAATTCATGATTAATTAAAATTCAAAATTGAATGATTTCCATTAATGTCTAAGCTATTCTCCATAACCATATTTTGCTGCAAGAAAAAATTATTTAATTTTTTTTTCAAAAGTACTTACTTTACATTGATTAATTCCTACACATAAGTAAAATAAATATAAAAATTTATTGATTCTTCACTGGTTTTTTCAGAAGATATGTTTCATAAATATATGATCGTTAATCCAGTGCCACTTACTTTAAAATAAATAAAATAATAATAATAAATCAACTTTGTTTACATGAATAACGGTATTCACAGAAAAGTCTTGAATTATCTTTATTTTCTGTTGATTTTGAGTCATTCTTTTACTGTGAATTTGAGTTTATTCTTGAGTACGTTTCTTTTAAATTGTTTGTATTAGCTGTAAGATACAGGACCTGTTGTTATGTTTATATGTCTCTTTCGCTTTTCATTGTTACTCTTTGCTTTTATAAAGCATCTCGAATCTTCAGAAACAATGATTATAAATAAAGGGAAATGATTATAAGTAAGGGAAATACAGGAATTCTGATTATAGCTTGTTCAGTCTCAGCTTCCGTATACGGCCTCGCCAAATTGGCGAGAAATTTGGCAATAAATAATAATTTCTCGTTGGCGTCATCGGCCTATGTATTCTTCTTTATGGTAACCCTAAACCTTAGAACATATTCAGTATTTTTTTATATATATATATAAGGAGCAGCTCACATATACAGCTATTAACTTTTATAAACTATGCTTTTAAAATGAAAAAAATATCAATGCTTTCATGAGAACATATTCAGCATAAAATTAAGAAATCATTTTTAAAAATCGGAGCAAAAACTAATTTCGTCATCATTATTTAATATTAATTTTGAGCATTTCATTATACTTAAAAGCAAGTGAGCATTTCATCATGCTTCATTATACTTATAATTAAACAAATCGTTTCATTTGGATCTTCATCATAAATATTTCACCCCCCCCCGACTTACGCTCGTGTATTTTGTCAGTCCTAGGATTAAGCCTAACATGGCTTCAAAAATTAGTCAATAATCCCAACATTTATCTGAATTATTTAAAATAAAAAGGGGGAGGGGCATCGCCATCCCCCTGAGTTATAGTCTAGTGCATTTTGTCAGTCTTAGAAATAAGCCTAACGTGGCTTCAGAACTACCGGTTAAGAATCGCAACATTCTAAACACGCATTATTGGCGACTTCTTGGCGGAAAAAAAAAATGGCGCAACTAGGCTGTATACGGGAGCTGCTCCAAAAAAACTAAGTACAAGAAATAACGTATAGCAAATATAAATTAATGAATTAAATTAAACCAAGAAGGAAGGTTTACTTCTCATGCACGATTTACTTATAACTTTAATACTTTCTTTTCATACAATTTTGAGTGAAAGTATGAAATTATTTGAATAAATAGTGAAAATAGATTGATAATTAAAAAATATAAAGATAGAAGGTTATGTACGAAATTATATTATTAATGATTGAAACAGGTGATTAAAAGATATCAAAATGAAAGAAAGGAATTAAAAAATATTACTTACTTTTTATTCTCATTTATTAAATTTTAATTGTAAATTTATTTCCTTGAACTGTATATTTTTTCTAGGAATCGTAAAATAATTGTTATAATTTTATACTTCTGTGAATACAATATAGTAATCTTACTAATTAACAGAAGCTTTAGTAATTTCATGTTACTGCATAGTTTCGCTAACATAACTATTATTCATCTGAAAAATATTTTTGTGGTAATGGCATTATTTCCAGTGAAACTAAAGAAATATTCCATAAAATATTTCTAAATTTATAGTTTTTTTTTTTAAGTAAATCATTTCATAATTCTATATTGAAAAATAATGAAATCCTTAGAATATCTTTTCATTCCCTTTGCATCAATAGATCCTGAAAAGATTCTTAACAAAAGATAATGCAGTATACAATTTATCTAAAAAAAAAAAAACAGTTCTAAAAATACATTGTAAGATTGATAAGCATTTAAAATACCTTCTTCCGATTCAGAAAGGAAAAAAATAATTAATCAAATGAATGATTTTTTTTTTTTTGCCCCACCAAATCGAAGATCATATTCCATGTAGGAGAAGAGGTTGCGAAGTAGAATTTTCAGAAGATTCTTCTAAAAAACAAAATCTAGTATTTTCTCCATAAGCTGTACTTTTAAATTTAAAAAAATGGCATTTAATTCAAAATTTTTCCAAGTTTAATGTAAGCGTAAATACTCAATTTGATTGCTCGTGCTGATCTGGTAACTAGAAGCTGGCCTTCTACTATTTTCCCACCAAGTAGTGTCACTGATTGATTATACCCTTTGGGTATCCATCCAGAGGGGAAAGGTTGGTACAGAAAGTGTACTGTACGGAAAAGTCATACAACCAAAGACGGTTAAAAACAAAGACGAGAACCTCTCTCCATGGAAGAAAGAGGAGTGGGATGTTTATGATCCTACTTCCTGCTTTAAATGTTGTGAAAAAAGGATCCCGGTATACACCCTAATTTGAGAGTCTTTAAGATGTTTCAAATTTAATTTTAAATCCATAATTTATTTTCTAATCTAGGTTCTAAGAAACCAATAATTCATTTTCTAATCCTAGGGTTTCTAAGAAGAAAAAAAAATCGGAAATAGATTGAATTTTTAAAAAAAACCATCGTACGTAATAATCTGTAATTTTAATGAATTCCTCTTAAAAAATCAAGTGACTTAAATTCTGCCAAAATATAAAGGACTTTCTTTTAAAATATTTAAACTGGTTAGCCTTTATTTATTACTTAAGATAAATTTTTATTTACGTGTACACTATTTTTTTAATGTAAAAGTTGTCTTGGGGATTAAAAGTTTCATGAGTGTTATATAGTTATAAAAAGTATTATGACTCAATATTTTACCATCTTAGGTAATTAATTATTAATAATTTCCTCCAATTATATATAAATTACAAATGAAGCTACTTGAGAGTGAAATAACCTGCAATTCCTCCACTTTTTTATGAAATACTAGCCGTCTTTGTGGACCAGTTGGTTCCATTATTAATGGTTGTAAAAAATTTTGCTTAAATATTTATTATTATTAATAATTTTATACCCATGCTTCCTCAGGAAAAATCTTCAAACATTGATATATCAATATTTTTACTATTTTAGAAGCTTTACATCTCTCAATTCATTGTGCTATGCATTTCCTTAATTCTCTACCCATGAATTTATACATTCAGTTTAAAGGCACGAATGTCGCCATTATTTGATTCTGAAATTAAAACTTAATTGCAAAAAAAAAAAAAAAAAAAATATATTAAAGCCATATTTTATGCTGGAAACTACTCAACATGGAAAAGGAAGCCAAATCCTCCTATGGGAAAGCCAATGGGGGAAATATTAATAGCAACAATGAAAATCATTTGAATTTTACTTCAACAATGAAATTTAATGCTACAAAACCTGCTTAAGATATATTTTTTTAATTGGTTTAGAATAGAAAAAAAATCATATTAAAAAGATAATGATTTGAATTTTAATATTATCTTTTTATGTTAATGTAAAAATTATGATTGTGTCAGAATATTTTACCGACAAATTGTCGGTAAACTGGACAAACATCAAAGCACTTCAGAAAACCACAAAAGAGGAAAAACAGAGGAAAGTGTGCTTCATGTACAGGTGGGCATGTCGTAGGAACGCCGCTTAAGGAAGCAAAGAGTAGATAAAATGGAATTTGTTGCAATTATTCTGCAAAAAATTTTAAAAATATAATTCTTGTAACATTTTTTAAATGTTAAGAGTATATGTTAAGTAAAATCATATTAAAGCATTTGATAGAGTCTTAAACAAATGTGCCTTATTTTTTATATTTAACCTGTTAAGTGGGTATGACAAAATATTTCAATGCAAAACAAATTGAGTATAAGATAATTAACCGGTTAACAGGTTAAATTTACATGAAAAAAAAAAGAAGAAGAAATAGACGAGTATGAGTTTTCGAAAAATGAGACTAATCAAAAACTTCAGATATAGACTTTTTAGATTGACCCATTATAAAATTAAAAGAAATAATGCCGAAATTACAAAAAAAAAATCATATTTAAATTAAGAAGCATTTTAGTCAAACACAATGTGATATTTTTTAACTGGAGTTGCAGTAATTTCAATTTTAGAAAGACGTTCTAAATTCTATATATATTAAATATTTTAAAAAAAAATGTCTGAGAAAAAATTTATTTTATGGTTCTTACTCTTAGTTTTAATTCATAAGTTTTATTAAATGTTGCTTCATTATATTTTTATTATTATTTTCTATTGCATTTTTCAAAAATACAAATCTCTTATAGAATGTCTTCAAATATGAACTTTGAAGTGTTTTTATTCGAAAAATTAATATATTAATGTTCCAAGTTGCACTCTTCTGAAAGTAAATGCCTTATCGATGTTCTTTTCCACTAGATTTACTTTAGTTATAAAAATTGCTTCAGGACGCAAGTTTGATATTTCAGAATATAATTGTGATGTATTTTCTGGAATATTTTTAAATTCTGAAATTAGAAAGTATAAATGTGAAATTATTATTATTGATTAAAAATAAAGAGAATAAAGTCTGTCTCTTTGGAAAGAGTTCTTGAGTTCTAATTTCAAAATAGATACAATTTAGAATTCATAAATGCAGATATATTTTTATTTATTTTCTTTCTTTTTTTCTTCAGAAGAACCAAGAATAACAGTTATTTGCAGAACGCTCTTCGCAGAAGGAGTCTTAGAAGACGAACACTTTTGCTCCATCTGTATTGGAATTACCTAATGCTGAGTTTAAATACATATACTGATGAAAACAGACCACCAGTTGATTTGTCTGTCTTTTATAAAGGATTGCAGCTGTTCTGGGATTCTGTTCCGGATAGTTTTCTATCCTTTGAAGAGATCAAGGCTGTTTTCGCAGAATCTGTGGATCTTAAAGTAATTGGAGATGTTGCCAGCTTTTACTCAAAGGCCGTCGGTGAGTTCCATGCAGTTGTTGAGCCACGGCCGTTGCAGCATTACTGCAGGACAGCGATTCGGAAGAGACTTTGGGAGAGAGACCAATGGCTCCCGGAAGGAATCAGAAAAACTGGTTTGCCAGTAAAGCTTCAATCCTATTTGAATCTTCAATAACTTTTGATTGGGGATTATTTGTTCATATTAAAATGCTTTGTTTAAACTGTATATTTTGGGGGATCTTTAAGATGAAAAAAGTGCATACAAAATTTCATTTCTTTGAAAAATAGTCAATGAATCGTATAAAATGTGAAATCTCTATATAGTAGAGCAATGTATAATAACTAAATACTTTTGAATGTCAATCGAGAAATATTTAATTTAGTTGTGACATAAAATACCAAAATTAATAAAAACTAAGAAATTCTTGTAAAATAGCGCTATATATTGTTTAATATTTTATCTAAAAAATTTTAAATACCTGAAATTGCCATTTTCTCATAAGTAATAATTTTAAATTTTAATATCCCTTATTTTGTATCATAAAATTACTTCATTTTCATTAGCGTATACTGATGTGAGAGTTTAGAAATGTATTTTGGATTTATGTTTCTTGAATAGATTACATTATTATGTGTTGAAAAATCATATAACATGGAATTAGAGCAAAAGAAGAGAAATGGTGAATCAAAAATCACTTTGAATATCTCCAGTTATAAAAGCAATGAGATTTTAATTCAGAGTGTTTTATTTAAAGTAACGCTGCTTGTAATAATTTTACATCACCAATTTTTTTTCCTATATTACCTAGCTTTTATAGTGTGTATTCGATGTGTATAGTGTATTTATATAGTATATTTATGTGTATTTATGATGTATATTTAGTGTAGTGTTAGTGTCTTTATAGTGTATTTATGATGTTTAATGTATCATTTCATTAGATGTATTTTGAATGTAGCATTTGAAAGTTATTAAAGAATTGTCCAATAAAATTCATTTCAATTTTAAAATTAAATTTGTTATGTGGTGTTTAAAAGAATTTGTGGAAATACATTTGAATTGAAAATTCTAAATGCTTAAATTTACCTGTCATAATTCACTGGAGTTCAAAAATTTAATTGCAAATTTTATTGATACAGTATAAAGTGGAAATAATTACATATAGAAATCTTTCTTACTCATAATATATTCTACAGTTTATGTAACTGAAATTCTAATGCAAGTTTTGAATATGTTTTTAACTCAAAACAGTTGTAACCAAAGAAATGAAAAAAATAAATTTTTTCCCTGCAAGGAAGTGAATATAGAGTATTGATATTCGACTTTATTGCATATTATTCGTATCTGTAGAGCAGCTACTTCATCATGAATATTGGTTATACTTCATTTCAAATATATCGTTTAGAAATAAGTTGTTTGTAATTGAACAAAAGTCTGTCAAATTGACAGCCATTAAAGCTTTGTTATTTTAAATGTCTTATTTATGCTCTGCTTTGTAAAGCTCATAACTTTTCTAAAGAAGATCAGTCCATAACATGATTAAATTTGCCCATGAAATTAAATTTATTA
Source organism: Argiope aurantia (assembly GCA_026543865.1). Taxonomy (NCBI): domain Eukaryota; kingdom Metazoa; phylum Arthropoda; class Arachnida; order Araneae; family Araneidae; genus Argiope; species Argiope aurantia. Next base: position 547,406 of record JAPMOR010024236.1, on the reverse strand, counting down.
TTTGTCGTTTATAAGAATTTCTAGAAATTATTGAAGTGAAAATTCTAAATGCTTAAATTTACCCTTCTTAATCTAATGGTTTTCACAAATTAAATTGCAAATTGTATTAAAACCTCCTTATAAATAGGAAATTATTACAAATATAAATTTTTCTTTCTAATAACATATTCTGCATTTTATAAAACTGAAATTCAGCATGAAAATATTGAATTTGCTTTTAATTCAAAACATATTTAGCACTAATGCGCAAAATAAAGGAGAAGTGCGTAAAATAAAGTAGTTGTTTTTTCTGTTTAAGGAAATGAACATAGAGTATCATTATTCTCTCTTCAACTTAATTGCATTCTAGTCGTCTCTGTAGACTAGATACTTCACCGTGAGTATTGGTTATACTTTATTTCAAATAAACTGTTAAGATATATATTGTTTTTTACTGAACAAAATTTTGCCAAAATGATAGACATTAGAGCCTTATTATTTTAAAGGTCTTATTTATGTTCTGTTTTATAGTGCTCTTAACCATTCTAAAACAGATCAGTGCATAACATTAAAGCATTATTAATTGTGAAAATATCTTAATTTGTCTATCTTCTTTGTAATGTAATTTCACTTATCTGTTTGTCTTGTAAAACAACACGTGTTAAACAGAATCTTTCTTCTTTATGATTTTGCTAATCGAAAAAAGTTTACGTGATTAAATGTTTCATGAAACAATAAGAGTGATTTGAATTTCAGGAAGAAAATGTGATCTATTGTTGGAAATTAGGCACACACACACATATGTATCAAAATTCAGAAAATATTTGCATGTTTATTTGATTAGTATCTTTAAAAGTTTAACATTTTAAACGGTTTAAATTATATATTTGTTCAATTTTCAGAATTATCACTGAAAAGTGTGGAATTAAACAGATATTTCTCCTAAACAGTCTATAGCAGACATGTCGCATTATTTTTGTCCAACAATGCGCAAGAATGGGATGGTGAATACTGACTTTCAAAAATGTTTAAGAAAACTGGTTTCATATTTTTCAGTCATATTTAAATCCTGTGAAATAATTTTTGATTGGTGAAAATTTTACCTATTATTACCTTATTCTTTAGCAAAATATTTTTAAACTTCAAATTTTGATAGCCTCATACTATTAAAGAAGCCATACATCGTTCTTTTTCTTGTACTATGTATCTCTATATTTTTCTACTTCTTCATGTAAAATTTGACCTTTAAATTAAAGCAAATTTGAGTAAATTTTCATTAAAATAAAAATAACTTGGCTGAAATCAAACATTTTTAGATAGTTTGGAAATGGAATAAAGAAATCAGAATCGTTCAATATTGACGTTTCATGTACATTACAATGTGTTTATATATGCAATGTCTCAACGAATAATTCAATAAAAAAAATTTCTGATCCGTATAAATTTCAGCTTTTAGTTTTACTTTCAAATAGATTACAATTACGCATATAATAATATTTTATATTGTTTAAGTCAATAGATATTAAGAATTTAAATTTTACACAGTCTTTTGTTCATAAAAAATTATATTCAGTGAGATTCTTCAAACTCTGAGTCCCCTGCCCCCTGAACTACTAAAATTTTAAATCTGCTAGATAAATTATTTTAACTTATTAATTAATTTCGTTAAGATGTCGAAAATTCCAAATTTTATTAATATTTTACTGTTAAATTTTGAAAAGAGAAAGGGGAAAATAATCTGAAAGAGAAAATACATGTTACGTTTAGTAAAATTTTGTATATAAATAAGCTACTTTTTACTTGAGGGGTTTCAGATTTCCGTTCCTTCAGTTTCTCAGCCTCTTCGTTTCCATTCCATAGTTGTTTAAAATCCTTTACAATGAGCAGTTATAATATGATAGTCTCAAATAAATTACTTGTAAATAAACATAAGAAAAATGTAGATGCTTGTCCTTCAGTGAGCATAAATATAAAAGAGCGAGGAACTTCTCGAAGCCATTAAGAATTGATTTTTAGGGAATTACTTAAAATATATTCAACGAATTTAAGTGAATATAGATGTTCTAGAAACTGTAATTGTCAGAATTTGAGCTCTAAGTTTGGTAATTTTTCCAAAGAAATATTATTTTTGACGTAATATTAATGAACCTTGAAATGACGCTTGAATGAATTAAAATTAATGGAGAATGAGCTCTTTTTATTATATGACAGTATAAAAATATATTTTTCATAAAATATTTGATATTTGAATTACAAGTTGAAAATGGATTATGTAAAAATCTGCAGTTCATAATAAGTAATCAGTCTGCTCATAAAAAATTAACCTAATATGGGAATAATTAGAGTGAAATTATCATGATCTTAACATTTTGAAAATATAAATTTCAGAAATATTAAATGTCATGTATTTTGGAAATTGCTTGATATTTTCTATTAAAAAAATTCCCAATAAAATATATTAATCCTCAGAAATAAGGAGAAGAAAAAATTAACGCACACATTATGTTTTTGAATATTACGGTATATATGTATACAGAAATTTGAAGAAAATAATTATCTTAGATTTCAGAAAAATTAAAACAATTATTTTCTCGCCTATGAACTTTAGAAAAAGTATTGTAATCATAAAAATATCGAACGCGTGATTTTGACAAATCTCAACAATTCAAATACCATGAGGTCTATAAACACACTTTTGGAAAATGTCCGTCTATCCGATTGTGACAAGATAAGTGAAAAACGCTTTAGGTTAGACGAATGAAATTTGGTACACGGTTTTAATGCCAAATATGTAAATTTCTATCAATTTTAAGTAAAATCCGCGCAGCAGAAATCTGAATATAATTTAAAGCCATAACTTCAAAATGTAAACAGCTAGAAAAATGAAATTTGTTACACAGATTTAACGACTATATTCTAGACACTTGTTAAAGTGTGGATCAAATACGACTAGAGGATGACTTTTTTTTAGTCTGTACTTCTAGAAAAATGTAATCACTATTAATCAAAAACTCACCGACATAAAAAAAAAAACTTGTGTGTGACTATTTGTGACTACAAATATAGATTTTTGTTCAATCGATTGGAAAAAACTCAAATTCTAATTTTGAATGTCATTAACCGCATTCCAGTCCAAAAAAAAAAAAAAACTTTCCAAGGAATGCACGAGAGATTCAGTAAAAATGAAAAATTCACTCCAAAGGTTAATATTTCTTAACAATTGTATACTAATGAGATACAAGGCATTCTCTGAGATTAAACCTTTTATTTGAGACTATATTAGGAAGACCACTCCCGCTGGTTTAACAGCGCAGCTTACATTGCTGCCTTCGGTTTTTTAATTCTATTAAAAATTTATGTCTATTATGACTATTTATTTTATTTATTTTGTAATTTTTTTGCTTTGATTTATATTTTTGTTTAACACTTTAAATGTGTCATTATCTAGAATTATGCATATATATATAGATAGATAGGCATATAAATAATTTTAATTAAATTATTCTATACAATGATTTAAATTAGAATTTTAATCATTTGAGTGATTAATTTTATCAAATTTTTGAAACTACAATTATTAAAAATAAAAATTTTCACTATTATAAATGTCAGCTTTGTAAAAAAATGTTTTTTGTTATCATTTTCTCCTATTTAATCATATATATTATCTTACTTTATATATATGTGTGTGTGTGTATGTATATATATATTAAATTTGTTTATGTTGCCTCAGCCATATAAAATTCTTGATGGTTCTTTATTATTTTGTAATATATATTTTATTAATCACATTCCTTCACAATTACATATATCATTTTCATTGTTATTTTAATTTTTGTATATTTCTGATTAATGAATATCCAAAAGCAATGTTTGTTTTTCAATTATAACACTAGGAATATGATGATAAGGTTTAATAAGGAATATAATAATCTTACATATCTGATTTTAGATTCATTTATAAATTTTACATTATTTTAGATTCACTGTCAAGTCACTCATGTATTGCTTTAACCCTCCATATTTTGCAATTTTTTAAATGTATATAATTTAAAATTTTTATTATATTGTTGTTTGAATTTTCATATTACTAATTACTTCATGAAAAATAGCATGGATTTTCAATAATAGCACAATGTATATTATATTTTATATATATTTGGTTGTAAACTTTATTTTGAACTCTCTATCTTGTCAATCTAGAGTTCTATTACTATTCTGCAAATTTTTTCCAAAAATCTCTTCAATTATATTGTTTAATTTTTTGTATTAGTAATTAATCCAGAATATTCAGAATTTGTTTTTTTAATTTTTATAATTTGTATTCAATGGCAGTTATATTTATGTTGTCCGATTTTCAAATATTTTAGAGAATTAAACTTTTTTTTTTTTACCTTCATTTTTATCTTTTCTACCTATACATTGTAAAACTTTTGTAAATTCTATATTAAATTATACTCATAATAATTTACTTTATAATTTCAAAATTTGTTTTGTGATTTTGATATTTGAAAAATGTCTATATTTATAACTTAGTGCAGTATTCATCTTATATTTTGTAAAGAGTTATCAGATGCATTATGTAGTTCTGATGTCTGTAATAAAAATTTTAAAATTGATTATAATTCTTCTAATTTATTATTCTCATTCAGTTTTACAATTCAGTACACTTCTTCTTTCATTTAGCTTAGAAAAATTTCAAGTAAAAATACTAATAATTTTTCTATAAAAACACTAACATTTTGGTATGGCAACATAATATATCTTATCAGATTTTTATAAAAATATAAAATTATTAATATTTATAATTCATAAATTCAAACAAAAAATTGAAACTTTTATTTAAATTAAAATGTTCAGAAATCAAATTTTTAAAAACATATTTGTATTATTTAAAGATATTTGAAAGAATGAGATAATAAATTAAATTCTCTGAATTAAAAAAAAATTGCTGAAAAATCTTGGCAGCTACACCAATAGTCCTGGATGGACAAAAGTTGAAATCATATGAGTCATTCAGATTTTTTTTTTTTAAAGAAGAAATGGTTAATAGTTATTCTTGGATTATTGATTAATTTTGTTTCTAATAAATGCATATCAATCATGGTGGTGAAAACATGTAGATTTTTTATCTTACTTGCCTAACTACAAAAAACTATTTCAGCAAGACATGACAAGATAGTTATTCCATGATTGACTCCCTTTTGAGTATATAGTCATGTTAAATTTTATCTAAATATTGTTTATTTTTAAAAACCCAAAGAATTTGGGAAGGGAATCTTATTAAATTTTACTTTTGTCTCTCTTGATAAACCTTTTATTATTAATTTAAACTGGTGATTTTTTTTCCAGTTATCTTTCTCTGATGCTACCATACTAAAAACTTAAGTATTCATCAAACTTAAAGTATATGCAGTAAAAAAGTGTGTATGTTTTAAAAGAATGTCCTTACCACTGAAGGGAAAAAAAAAAAATGCAGCTGCAGAATAGTTCACGTTATCACAGTTAATTTGACAAATGACTTTTTTCTTTGCCAGAACTGAATTCCAAAACTATAATTCATTGTTATTATTTTTTCAATTATTTATTAGACTGAAATAAAATTTAAGGAATGATTGAAATCAGTAGAAGTATATCCCCTTAAATTCTTTGCTCAAAAAAAGTTTCAGATCAAATTTTCGTTCCATTGATAGGATGTAGATACTTATTATATTTAAAATTATTATGTACACAAAGCACTTTTATTGCAAAAATAGTTAAAGTGATTATTTTATTAAAAAATACATTGATTAATACATGGAGTCTTTAAGTGGAACATTTATTAAATTCTTAGAAAAATTAGGAAACATGATGTAAATAATCCTGGTTTTTATGAACTAGGATTGTGATGATAGTTGGAATCTTTAGTATTATATATAATTATTGTATTTTTTATTCTCTCTTCAAATTATTACAAAAATAAGATCTAGAATTTGTAATTTTTTATCAGCTCATCTTTCAATTTAAAAAAAAGAAGAAAAATTTGTAACTAAAATACTCAACAAAAGAAGATATGAAGAAAAACAGCAGCTTCAATTAATATGCTGGTTGATACTTCCTTGTTGCTCAAAAACCCTTTTTAAAATAATTTCAAATGTTATTCTCAGAAATTCCTCAAAAGAAGATAAATTTCTTTAAGTTTTCTAAATTATTATATTAAATTCATATATATGGGTATTTGAATACTAACGTTTTTAAATAAAGCATTTAAAAATTTTTAAAAAAATAAGGTTAACCTTTATTTCACTTTAAATATAAAAAAACATAACCATACTTTCCTAACTTACATCCTCAATATAGTGCTGAAAACACATTAATTTTACTGTCATTTTTCAGGAAGTTTCATCAAATATTTAAGAAACCAAAAATCAACCCTATTTTTAAAGTTTGAATTATAAAACATTTTTATTTATAAAATACTTTTTTAATTAACTTTAAAAATACCGTGAAAAAAAAAACGTTCCTACTTTTTTTTATGAGTTGTAAATGATAGAATATTTTAACATTTTTGATTTTCTAAAAATGAAAAAATTCTTCATCCTGAAGATGCTCCTGACGTAAGCGGATAGCAAGAGAACGATCATGAAACACCAGAATAGTAGATTTTGATGGAGAGCCTGGGCGGTCAGCCTGTAATCTCCGCTCCCTAAAAAGTGCTATTGAAGATACCTGTGCAAAACATAATATGACATAATAATGTAGTGCAGAGAGAATTAAGATTTTAGTAATTTGTGAGATCATGAAACATAGTGAATATTACTCATTTCTCCAGTTAAATCTGAGCATGCGCAGAGACACTCATTCCCGTTCAGAAAATTTCTAAGCCCGTTAACATTGTATGATCGTTTTTTCGCTATCCGTTTCTCTCTACTAATGGCAAGATGACCCTACTCAGGGAGAGGATCCCCCATCTGGTAGTCTGGAGACACTTAACAATGTGGGGGTGTTACACAGTTGATGACACAGCTGGCCGGAAATGCGAATTATCAGTGTGGGAACCAGGGAACGTTACAGTGGTCAACAAGTGTCTCAGGGAAAGGGAGCTGAATCTTTACAATTCTCCCTCCTTGAAAGGGGACTTTTGTCCAGGCTTGGACGAAAGTCACTACCGGTTTGTGCAAACCAACAATCCCTTCTTAGAGGCAGTTATACCATATTGATACAAATACATTTAAAAACAATTTATATTAAAATACTATTTACACATTAAAACATCATTTACAAATTAAAACTTCCACTGCTTTCTCCTTTTAGTAAAGGTTACAGCGGCTCAAACCATCATCATTCTGTTGCTTACTGCCCGGTTTATGTGTGATTGTATAGTTGTATGGCTGTAAAGCCAATAAACATCTCATCAATCTAAGGTTGTTACCCGCATTTGGTTTTAACCAAATTAATAGATTGTGGTCTGTAAAAATTCCGAAGTGCTGACCATCCAAGCAAAATCTAAGCTTCTTTATAGCGTACACTATACTAGCACACTCTTTTTCAGTAGTGCTGTATTTTTTTCCCGCAACTGAAAATTTCTTACTTAGATATAAAATGGATGACCTTTGCCTTCGGAATCTAATTGAGACATTACAACTCCCATCTCTACATCCGATGCGTCAGTTTGGACTATAATTTTTTTTTGAATAATCAGGGGCATGCAAAACGTTTTTTTTTTTTTTTTTTGGTCAAACTTCTTTTTAATTCTTGGAATGCTTGACTTCGGGCGTCCATCTAATCTGCTCTTTCGTCATCCGACCTTTCAATGCATTTGTTAAAGGTGCGGCAATATTGTATTATATTAGAGCCCAATATTAAAAAAATATCTTACATTTTACACTGTTTTATTATTGTAAAACAATATTATACAATATTGTTTTTTCAGATTTTATAATATTATACAATAGCATGTGCTACTAGGGTGGTGTGGTGGTGTTATTTTAAATTACAAATACTACAATTTTATCGACTTCTTTAAGAAATATTTATGCGCTAAGTGCTAAAATTTGCTGCCCTCAAATTCTTCTCTTCTCTCTCCTATCCTCTATGCTTATGAAAAGAATGACCGGACATTACAAGTGATAATGTCTGGATAATGATGGCGGCTCGTGTCGCCATTTATAAAAAGAATTGAATGATGAAATACCAAAACTTACATCTTTTTTTGCTGTGTGGAGATCATGACAGCATGGTTGAGCTGGAACCATTTTTAAGGCAACACGTGTTTCACCTATAAAACCTATCATATGACAATGCTTATCGGCGTGAAGTCTTGCTCGACCTATAAAGCAAATGAAATCGCTTGTGCTTGAATATATAATATTCTTCAAAAATGAAACCATGGTTATTTTATTTTACCTTCAATTCCACTTCAAATTCATATAGCTTACCCAAAAGATTGTAACTTGCCGATCCTTACTTTCTATTACATTGAATTCGAATTTCTGGATAGTGTAACACCAGCAGCAATGGAGGATTATATTATATACTGTAAGAAAGGACCTTGGTCACAGTTTGAATGGGAGAGTATAAAAAAATTAACTGTTGGAAGGTCAACATTCTTTAGTACATAAAATCAGTTATAAATTACACTGTTTTGTTAAGTAAAAATTTCCTTATGATAATTTTTATTAGACAATAGTTTATGATTATAATTTATAAAATTATATTTTGAGAATAAAGACAAAGGAAAGTTTAATTTTATCATCGAATGATTATTATTGTCTAATAATTTTTATTAAAAATTTTTATTAGACAATAGTTTATGATTATCATTTATAAAATTATATTTTGAGAATAAAGACCAAGGAAAGCTAGTTTTCTTTCTTACATAGCAGTCATATGCCCTTCTTCTTTGTTTTTTTCTTGATTGAAATATTGTTTGCATTCTTTTGTTCATTTTTTCTAGCGAAATATTTCGGCAAAAAATTTAAGTTTAAGCACTTTTTTCTCTGTTATCCTCGATTTATAACTATTTGCTACAATCGATATTCTTGTAGAAATACTGCATCAGTTTTTTCATAACGATGTTTGCTCGTGTATTGTAGTTCGGTACGCATGATACATTAATTAAATTACTTTCTATATTTTTTTATAATTATATCATGATTTATCTGAACATTATATTTCTCATTTGTAGAATACCTATTTTAAATAGTTCTGTGATAGCTATTTATTATTGTTTCAAAATAAAATGCTAACTAAGTAAACAAATAAAATTTACTAAAGCCACAGAATTATCTACATGCATTTGATGTTATAGAATTAAATTATATTACCATAATAAATTTGAAAAAAAGTTGCATAATTAATTTGTTTATGATTTATTAATTTATTTATATAAAAAAAGTTATAAATTTACCGTTTTAGATATACCGTAAGCCAATTAAGTTGTCGATCTATTTAGCAAGTTTTTAAATTGATAACAATAAATATTAGGAAAATTAGAAATAGAAAAGATAAAAAAAAATTGTTAATTCATTATTGCTTTAATTAACAGAAATTTCCTTGTTATGTTTATATATATATATACATAGATATGATTTTTTTCCATTTCGAATAATTTATGGGAAATTCACTGAGCTTACGAAATTATTTTGAAATATTTTCGTGTTTATTTCTAGCAATGCTGCTTTTTAAATATGAAGATGCTTCATAATCTTCCTTTAAATCGTTAATTTGCAACATGTATTCAGCTAATATGGTGCAGAGAAAATCTAAATAAATGTCAATGGCATCTCGAAAATTGTACGATCGTTTCGGCTATCTTCCGTCACATGACTATGACAGCACATGAATAAGGCCTATTGTATAAACTAGGTTTGTAAAATTAGCAGTTTTAAAATAAGAAAAATGTGGAAATTTGCGTTGAAGGATAAGATAATAATTAGTTCATTGTATCTTTTACTGTATGAATTTAAATTAGAAACAAACAAAAAATCTTAATGAAACTTGGCCTCCATCCGTGATACCTTTACCACTTATGCAATTGAAGCGGCTGGAGTTATGTTAGAATGGAATACCATTGTGTAATCACAATTCGTATTTGTGCTATTGTTCAAATTTCAGGAAAGAGATTGGCAGCATTAATCGAACGGCGAAACGGAAAAGCGATAATGACATTTCGTCTGTTATCAACTGATTCTGCGTTTTATTTACTGACGTCGATGCCTCGAACAAAATTTAAAAATAAACGTAATCTAATAATATTTCAAACTTAAATGGGGATTTTGATTCCTAGGTTAATCTCCGATTGTATTAATTTAACACGTCCTAGAATTTTGCTTATTTGTTGGAATAAGATTGTAAATAGTTTCTGATTATCTAGAGCAAAATATTTCAACACCCTCAACATGGAAATGGAAGAAGCTTTGAAAGTGGGATTCCTGTTTGTTCCACCACATAATTTTTTGCGGGTAAGTTATAGCCACAAACAATAAAAAATTAATAGTCATCAAATATCTTGTGTGTATATGAATCATAAAAATCTTTCTGGTGGGGGGCCTTTATATCTGTATTATTTTCAGGTTTTATGTGTCTTATTTAAAAATGCATCATTGAAGTTTTGTTTCTGAAAATGTAAATTTCCTTGATAGAATCTATTGAGGGAATACACGTTTTAATTAGTTGTAATTGGAGCTTGAATTTTCTTTGATATTCAAAAGTAGCTTGTAAGTATACATCTTTTCATGGCAAAGCGATCATTCGGGAAGACATCTCAGTATAAAATGGATTGTCACTGGAAGGACAATTACCTGAATAGTGGATCTTAAAAAATTTCATTATCTTGAAGAAATATATAAAAATGGTTTTAGAATATCTAACAGCCTAAAAATAAATATGATAACTTGGATTATTTTTTAAATATGGTTTTACCATGAACAACATATTTGTTTTCTTTATTAATGTGGCAAATTTGTTTTATAGTTATCTGTGTAAATGTAAACTCTTTTGTGATGATTCACTGGAGGTAATCTTATATTCCTAGGACCTAGAAATATGGGTTAAAATAACATGCTTTTATAGAGCATGCTGAGCTAAATTTAGATATTTTTTTAATTGAGAGCTAGTACAATTATTAGTCTTTGAAGTCACTATAATTTATTCTTTAATTTATTTGTTGAAGAATTATTGTGTTCTTTATATAAGAATCATCATAAGATGGATGATGATTCATGCAAGATTTGAACCAATTACGAAAAGGTTAAATGCAGTATTATAAGTAAAAAAAGTAAGGGTATTGGGCAATTTTTTAAGAAGTTGAATTTATGTTTTATTAAAGTTATATAAGCAAAAAAATGCTTTTGATTTATGGAGTTTTTTCCCCACTATTTAAAATATATATGATTTTAATTAATTAGCAGATAAGTTAGAATGCATAACTATGCTGAGCATCATTTTTAATTTCTTAACTGAATTAAAATATATTGATTACAATTAAAAATCTTGGAAACAAATTGAATTTTGTAGTTTCATACAAGGATTTGTCTTTTAAAAAAAATATTTTTGAAGCAGTAGAATTGTTTTAAATTCTAGTAAAGTTATAAAATTTAATTTACAGAAAAATATATTGTTTGTGTAAATTTCTTTCCTGCATTTCAAAATTGTGAGTAGACTTATTTTTTTATTTGATAGTATTATTTTTTTTTTCTTTTAAAGAAAACATGGATGAAGAGGTACTGTGCCTTATACAAAGCAAGTAATCATGGGATTCAGCGTATGGAGTTATTTGAAACAGAAGATGCATATGTTAAGCAGAATCCAACAAAAATTATACCCCTTACAGATTGCTGGAAGGTGTCTCCTTTACCACAGAAAAATCAACCAAATGTCTTTGAGGTAAATATTTAAAAAAAAAATTTGAAACTATGTAATGTGCTTAAATTTATTTACAGAATTTTAAAATCATTTAAGAAAATGAAATATGGCACATTAGATTAGTTCTTGATTTATAAATTGTGAAATAAATCTGAAAATATTTATTTCAAACATTGTTATAATTAATATTTTGGTATAACCATTGCCCGAAGATATATTGAACTTTTCTTTAGATATAACAGATTCTATCTTAGCAGAATTTTTAATCTCTGCTTATATGCGGCATAAGTCCTGTATCTAGGATTTTTATCACTCTTCCTTGTTTAATCTGTTTCTCTGATCATTTTATTACCTTTTTTATTCAAAAAAGATGCATGTTTTAAAAGAATGAAAATTTATTTTTGCTTTCCTTATTGTAAACAATCAATAGCCAACATTATATGCTTTTCTTCTTTCCTACAAGATTGTCCTGTAATTACTTTTAATGATTTAGGAGGTTATATATGAACATAATGCAAATGTTTCAAATTTTTACTAAATGTTGCATGTATTCTAAGTTGTATCATCACTTTCAAAAGAATGAATACTTTTTGCACATTACTTATAATACATAGTAATTTATTTTTCCCATCTGGTGACTGAATTCACAAGTATTTTACATATTAGTAGTTATATTATTTTCTTGAATTGTCTGAAATTTTCTAAACTAAACTTCTTTAGGAATAGCATCTAATTTTTGACTTCTGCTAATTTTTTAGGTGTGATGTTTTTAAAATAATTTCAGTGGTGAGTAATTTGCTCTGAATTTTGTTGCAACATGCAATATAATTTGACTCAAGTTATTTCATTTATCTAAGCTGCTCTACATATTAAATTATATAATAATAGTACTTATTATTTTTCTTAAACTATTTTAGTTTTAATTATATTACAATAGTTCAGATCTTTTATTATTTCTTTCAGGTTATTACAAAGACAAATAGTTATCAGTTTTCTGCCGACACTTTTCAAGAAATGTCAGAATGGCTTGTGTCACTTCAAAATGTTGCATTCTCTAAATTGCAAGCAAAACCTTTGGCTCCCATCGTACCTACTAATGAAGAGAAACAAGAAGAAAACTTACTGTATTGTTCCATGGATGAACGTGAGCTTTCCTTATTCTTATATTATTTATATCACTTATTGATAATTATCCATATCACTTATTGTTTTCTTATTGATATAAAAACTTTAAATTTATAGAATTTTGAAATATGTATAATGATCTTGGAAACATAATTCCATTTTATTTGGGTAACTTACTCATGAGTAGAAAGTTGGGAATGTTGATATTTTTTTTATTAAACTTATAAAAAAACAATAATAATTGTTAAGAGTGCCTTTAATAAAGTTTACTTTGTTAAAAGCTGTTCTCATTCTCTTTTTAAGCACTAAATCTGCATTCCATTGTTGGAATGGCTCCTGGAAACCCATTTGTTGGATGTCATGCAAATCTTAAGGATAATTTTTTTTCTCATCAATTATTTCAATTTTTTTTTTCTTTCAAGTTTGTTTGCATTTGAATTATAAAGCTCCTGACTGGCTGTAACATAATTTATATTATGTTCATTAGCCCAGATAAAAGAAACAAATTTTGTTTGATTGTGATGGTCCATTATCAAAATTATATGAAGTGGGCTTTTATTGATATTTAGATATTCTGGAATATCATTGGAATTTAAATGATATTTACGCAAATCAACGGTTGCACTTCTTGATATGAAGACCCCCCATTGATGTAGAAGGGTGTTTTTTTTTATTATCTTTTGTTCATGTTCTTTTCTGTTCTCTGTTTGAAGCGTCTGAACCATTTATGACATTGGAACTAGCTAAAACAATTCTTTCCATAAACTTTTTGTGATATCTAAAATGTTTCAGTAAAGGGTTTCATCAATTTTATATAAAATTTCATTAAAATTCATTTTTTTTTCTTTTTTAAAACATAGTTCACCAAACACACACATAAAAAAACACTTGTTCATTTCACCATTCATAAATAAATGACAAAAAATATGGATATAAATAATTTTTGTTGGAGTATAATTGGGGTTTATAGGTTAACTCATTAAAACTCCTATTTAAAAGTTTGGCTTCTTTTTGTATGGATCTCATATATTGTAAACGAAGCAGCAAAGGTTTGTTCCATCATTTCCCACATTTACTTATTTATTCCCAAGTATGAACCTCATTGAATATTTTGAATTTAATTGAATTTGCTGTACATGATTATTATTGTTCGTTTGAAATCTTTATCATTTATTTTTAAATTGCATATTATTTGTAAAAGATTTAACTATGTATTGAAGAAAAAATTATGATTAAATTTAAAATCCTTACCTGATTTTAACTTATTTTGACCATTATTTATTTTAAAATTATATCTTTGAAATGTTTATTCAACATTTGAATTTTTTGCTTCATAAATTAAATATATCCTTACATTATTGAATTTTACTTATTTTATGCATATTTAATTTTTTAGCTGAAATATATCCTGTAAAAGTGGTGGCGACAGAAGCTAGTTTAAGAAACAACTTAAAAGGAAATTATAAACTTGTTATTACAGCTGTTAATTTTTCTATTGCTGAAGAATGTTCTCAAGGAAGAATTGGGAAAGTTATATTAACATGGCCTTATCGCCACATCCGCAGATATGGATGTAGTATAGAAAATTTCTCCTTTGAAGCTGGTCGAAAATGTACTTCTGGTGAAGGCCTTTTTACATTTTCAACTACTGAGGGAATAAAAATTTTTCAAAGTATTGATAGTCATGTTTCTGCTCTGAAGTCGACTCATGGGGATTTAGATATTCCAAATAGCCCTAGTATCAAAGAAGATAAAAACAATTGTTTTACATCTAAAGATTCCTTAAATAGTAATGACTCCTCTTTTTCTTGGGCCACAAATAAGTCTGAGCATTCTTTTACTCTACCATCTGTAGGCCATACTGAGTCATTTATTCATAAGAATGTTAAGTCCTTGCCACCTTTTGGAAAACCTCCTCGCAAGAGCAAATCAAATATTCATAACAATGGCTCAGAGAAAACCTCTAAGATTCCAGATTCTTATAACCAATATGCGGAAATTAGAAGGAACAGTACTGATGTTTTAGCTAAGAACTTGGAATCTTCTCATTCCAATAGTGCTTCCAGTGCTACAGAAGATGTTTCATCTAAAATGCATCATTTACCACCATATTCTAGTTCTGATGATGTATTTACTGCTGCTCATTCATCCAATAAATATGATCTAAGTTCTTGCATTGAAAATATCAGAATAAATGAAGTTCCTAGGAAAGATGCTAAAGCAAAGCGTGCTCATTCTTCTTATGATTATGAAAATTGTGATTTAATTAGTTTTGAAAGCTCAGCGCCGTCTCTGAGGTCTGCAGTTGCAACTGAACATACTTATGGAAAGCTAACTATTACAAGGCAATCTGCTCCGTCAAATACTGGTAATTTATATGGATCTATTATTACTAATACTTCTGCTGGTGTTAGTACTAGTCCGGTATACTGTAATATTCCTTATTTAAAGAAAGGAAGCAATGAACCTGTTCCTGAGCATTTTTTAAAAAATGATGCTGAGTATGCTAAAGTTTTAAAGAAAAACAAAAATTCATCATAATTTCTCCTTTTTTATAAATTATTTTTATAATTATTATTTTTGGGGGGCTGTTGTAATTCCCCTTTCCCCCACTTGTTTATATAATTGAACAGCCTCAAAAGCTTTTTTTTTTTTTGCTGATTTTGCTTCAAGTAGAATTCTTTCCAATTGGGGTAGTTCTTTTATAGATGAATTTTTGCTTTTCCCCTCCGTGGTGTGATTAATCCAGTAGAAGAATTAAGAAGACATAAATCTATTTTATATTCATTTCTTATTTGTATGTGCTCAATTTGCTGATTTACCATTGATGATGAAATGAGTTTTTCTTAAAAATTAATGTTCATTTATTAATGCTTTTAATTTTTATTGGATATATTTAATAAAAAAATATATTTCACAACTGTTAGTTAAATTACAGTTCCATATTTTCATTTCATTTTTGTAAACTTATAGTTATGAGGCTTCTTTCCTGTCTATACTATACTCATGCTATTTCATTGAATCAATTATCATTTAATTCCTACTATACCTTGAACATCTTTTTACAATTTTTAGTTTGTTTGCAATTTACTTATGTACATTTTATTGCCTGTTTAAATTTTAATCATAATAATTGAGTTTGATTGTAGTTAAATTATTTTGCATTACTTGTCTTTGAAGAAGAAATTTATCTAAGCTCGTAATCTCAATTTTTTTCTGAATAATTTTCTTTTAATGCCAACCAAAGATATCATCCTTATATGAAGAATTCTGGGCCAATTTAACAAATTTACTAAGGTTAAGGAAAATGTTCATTAAAAACAAAATAAGAATGATGTTTACAAAAAGAAAAGCATATTACAAAGTAAAAAGAGAATAAATAAATGCCAATAGTATTTCAGTATTTGTTGAACATAAGACAGTATCATGTATGCAATAATATATATATATATATATATATATATATATTTGATACTTTTCGCAACTATTTCTGAAAGACGATGTATTGCTGTTTGCCTTTAAAAGGGTTCATATATGTTACTTATGAATCCATTTGTTAAATATTAAAATAAGAATTAGTTGGTCAAAGATTTTAATGATTATCTTGGTTTGATTTCACTTTATTTTGGTAGGGATGTGTTCAGTTAAAAAATTTTAAATGGTGAATAAGAATTAAATAATAATAATAATAAAAGTGCCATGAAATTTGTAAAATATTTTGAAAGGACAACAGGTGTGTGTATATATATATATATATATATATCAAAATGATGAGCAATATTTTTGAGCTGAGCATTTATTGCATATCCAAATATTTATCAAGTTTTGACCAGTGAAAGTTTCTAAATATTGTCTTAAATTTAAACAATAAAAAATTTAGTTGCAAAAATCATTAATTTGAGCTGTATGAAAGCACTCCTACAATTTTCGCAAAAGTTCAAATTGTGCATTATGTAGATATTGATAATTTTAACTTCAGGAAATAAAATAAAAAAATGATTTTGTTTTTTTAAGTTTTTTTTAAAGTTTTTCTTTAAAATTATTTAAAAAGTTTTTTTTTTAATTGCTTGCACATAATGAATTTCAAGTTGGGAATGGCAAGGAAGTGGGTGGAAATTTGTACCTTTCAATATAATACTATAATACAATAAGAATAGAATATAGAACAATAAAATACTTTTATTGATTAGAATAAATTGTAATTATTTAGTGCACTTAAGAATTACAGTTAATTAAATTGAAGTGTAGAAGTGAATATTGTATTGAATTTAGTGTTAATTAAATCTAATATTTCCATGATAAATAATGAACATTTGTTTGTAATTATTGAATAATGATGAAACTTTTTTTGTTTAGTATACAAAATCTCTTTATCAGTAAGTTGTTTTTGTATTTAGAGTGCATATCATGTGAATATATATTTTATGAGTTAAATAACATGTTTTGTTTCTGAAGACTAATTTTAAGAATTGAGCAGAAAAAGAAATTCTGTTTTCTGTATTTGTGATTTTCTGTTTTCTTATGTTAGGTATGATGTATGAAGTTATGCATTCAATTTTTTTTCCTAATCAATTCATATCATTTATATCATTCTTTCTTTTTTCACCAATTCGATTATTAGCATTTGCTTTTGGATGTGATTATTATGGTCACATCAAGAATTTCAAGAAGACATGCTGCTTTCATTTTTAAACGTTAATAGTTAAGAACAAACTTAAACGCACAAATTAATATCTTGAGTATGATGCATGTAGATACTGCATTTTTTTCATCTTCTTCATGCCAAAAACATGTCAAAAGTTTGTTTAATTGATACTTTATTTTTAAATATTTTGAAATACTTATTTGTTAGGAAGCATTTAAAATATTGCATAATCAACTTTAGACAAGCATGTTAATTTTTTTGTTAGTAAAATAAAACTACTGAAATTTTCATACAGCATTACAAATACAAAATTTCATTAACATGTTTTAAGCATTTATATGCTTTATTATTAAACTGATGAATTAGTATTAATCAATCAATTATTAATCAAAAACTTATTAATTACCAATCAATTATTATTATCAATTATGCCAATAGTATTTTTTTTTTGTTCATGACACATACGTAAATCCTTTTAGTGATATGCCTCATTTTTTTTAAACATTGGAGAAGGAATAATGAAAGTTCCTTGAAATCTTTAGATATCAATTGTATGTGATTTGTTAATTATGTAGTGTTTTTATATAAACTTTGTATAAGATTATTTTTATTACTATTTTATGGATTATTCTTTATTCACTCACTCAGCAAGAAAAAAATTATATTAAAATATCTTTTAGTATAAACTTTGTAAAAAAGAAATATATATTTTATGACAATGTTAAATTTATGAAATTTTATATATAGAACTTTTTTGTAGATTTTTTTTTGTCTCCAATCCACTGTTCTATGTACTTTATTTTATAGTGAGTGTTTTAATGTTGTGATATCCATGTTAATTACACTGTTATCATCAAGTTAGAAATTATTAAATCCCTCTTAAAGTTTTATATATCTCTGTTTTTAAGCATCAAACGAGGAGTACTATCTCCCTTGTATTTTGATAGCATTGGGGGATTTTTGTTACATAAAAATTTAGTATTTTCATTTTATGAAAGATTTTTTTAAATAAATTATATTAATCAACTGCCTTTCTGGTTTATTAATGATATGTATACATGTCAGAATGTATAATCTTTATTTGACAGATTTTTTTTAATGTTACTTGCTACTAGCACTTTCTTTTAAAGGTAGAGTGTTTAGTTATTATTTTTTATCTCAGAAGTATCTGAATGCTTTTTTTTCTTCTTGGTATTGTCTCTACCTTTTTTTTCTCAGCTATATTCATTAATTTTTATATGCTAAAAAACATTATAGGTATTTTCTTTGGTATTTCAGTGACAAAGTATATTTTTGCATTTTGCAACATTCTTCCATAGCTGTTGTTTCTTTGTTATCTCAACTAAATCAGCCTAAACAATTTCTCATCTAATGCTGCTCTGACTTTCTGTTCTATTTTTGTTTCGGCTTTCGCCTCTATTATATTGACTACTATTCGTCTCTCATCTTTGAAAAAAAATTAAGTGGAATGCAAATAAATGCCAGATCTGAAATCATATTTTAATTATTTTTAATTTATATTAAAAGATATAAAAACAAGTTGAAAGAAAGTTTTTAGTTAAAAAACCTTGTCACTAAAGTTAATACAGCAAAGTTAAATCTTATAGCAAAGAACTAGAACAATATTTGCAATCCAAATTGATAACTGAGATTGTTAATTCAATCACAATATAATAAATATAGTGATCACGGTATTTATGAAAAAAAAATATGAAGAAACCTTTTAATGTGAAAACGTGTATTATGAAAGAATATATTGTAAATAACATAATGATTCAAAAGCGAATTTAACATACAATGAAAATTTTCTTAAAAACAACTATCTGTCTTATACTTAGCTTTTTTTTTTTCTGCAAAGATATTCGAGTAGTTATGACGGAAACTTGTGAAGGATATCATTAAAATTTAAAGAATGAACATTGATAAGAATTGGGTCTTTTGTTCACTTTAAATAATAGAAGATCCAACTAAGCACTCTTGTGACAAAGTGGATCTCAAGTGATTCTTAATTAATTTTAATTTTGCAAAACGTCTTTCTCCACTAGCCAAAGAAATAGTGTAAAAAATTCTTAAGCTAATGGTGGAATTCTCATTTTTTTAAAAATTTTTGTTATTATTATTATTATTAACAGACAGATTGTTTAGTTGGGAGGAAAAAATTGATTCATGCAGCAGGTGTATAAAGACTAATTATTTGAATTTTTTAAAGCGCTCGTTCCTGTTTATATCTTTAAAAAAATTCATCTTAGATTTTGGTAATTTTGTTTTAATACATGTGATGTATTGATATTATTTAAATGAAACAAAATTGTATTTGATTGAATCGAGTTCCTAACAAGTTGAAAATTGTATTCAATATTGCAAACTTTAAATTTAAAAAAAAAAATCTTTTTCATAGCCAATTTTTTTTCTTACGATATATCCCATTTTAAATTCAGTCTGATTTTTTTTTTTGAAACACACATTCTATTTCCTACAAAACAATTTTTTAAAATCATTTTTATATTCTTTTACAAATTTAGTATGAGAGAGTTGATGACTAGCTTAGAAGGTTTACTGTTTTCTGATACAGATGCAGCAATTTGCTAATAACTCTTACACAATTGATCTGAAAGTCAAATTTCGTTAAAGATAAATCTAAAATATTATCACTACATTAATTTTATCATAATCGGGGTTTTCCCTAATGATTATAAAAGCCTGTAAAATTTTATGATCATCAATAAGATATGATATGGGATATCTACTCCTTCCGATCATAAAGTACCACAAATGTTTTAGAAGTGAAAGCAGATTATTTACTCATCATGCCATAATGTTGGATCTGAAACAAAATGTATGTACTCTGTTACCTTCCGATAGCGACAATTGTACAGATTCATCTGATGATACCGCATTTTTTTCCCCTGTGTGAATGCGTTTTTTTTAAAGATATGAGACATATTGTCTTCCATCTGAAAATTGTTCTTGTTCATAATAATTCTATGTTAGGAGCTTTCAGTTTTCAGATACTTGGCCAGTGACCGCCTGAATTTTTAATCTTTCTGACATAGTTCCCTTTTTCTACTTCCATGCCCACTTAATTTTGGATAGACCACTTTAAATGAACACCTCAAAAAACGAATCATAAGAAAATAATAAAAATAACTTTTTAGTTGCATTGCAGATTATGAGCATTCAGTGCGACGTCTTAAAATTAATAAACAACTTTTCTTAATCTCGCATTTAATGTCAAATTCGAATATGAAAAAGGATAGATAATATACGTGGTAAATGAGTTCTGGATCCGTTGCAGAAGTGTGTTAGTATAAAATTCCTGAATTTTTTACCCTGGAAAAAAAGGAGGAAAAGGACGCAGCTCCTGTGGACATTTTTTAAATTCAGAACTAAAACATTATATACCTTAAAAAAAATCCTTTTACAGCTGATCATATGGACTCTTTTTATCCTTTGGTTTATCTCTCGAATCTGTGTAACTCTCCTTTTTTTCTTCACCCCTCTTCCTCCATGTCTGCTCCAGTTCTTTAGTAGTCGATCGGTGTCGTCTTTTTGCCTTTCTGATATATGAAATATACAAAGAGAAAGTATTATAATCGTCAAAATATTCGAACTCGATATTTTGAAAAATCTCCACGTTTCAGATCTCCGTAAGTCCGAAAAACACATTTTTCAACTATGTTGTTTTTTATTTGTGAATATGATAACTCAAGTATTGAGTTATCGTTTTCGGACGGAGTTATTTAACTTCGAATTAGGTGGATGAAAACTGGAACATGGTTTTTGCACCAAGTTTTAGATTTCTAACAGAATAAAATCCATTCAGAGTTAAGTCCGGCTGCCATGATACAAGATAACACGGTAACTACCAAACGAAGAAGATAAATAAATGAAATTTGGTACACATATTTAGCATCTAAATTGTTGATTTTTAACAAATTTTGAACCAAATACGTCTAGAGGATGTTCGCCGGTCGGTTTGTACTTTCGCATGCATATAAAATGCATTAACTCATGAATGCGATGACTTAAATCAATGAAATTTAGTATGTGATTTTATGATTCCAATTGTAATTCTGTATTAAGTTTTAATTTTAGTCAGTGGAAAAAATACTTCCGATATATATATTCAGTTTTCTGTACGTGTATATTAACCGCATACCAGCGATTAATCACCAAAGATCACACTTTAATGGATTCCTTCGCAGAGATTGTTCGCCATTTATTAGAATGTGCGAGAAAGTTTCGGAGGGACCACTCTTGCTGGTTTCTCATTATTGAGGACAAAACGCTCCTCAGTTGTTTCTTCCTGCTTGAAACAAATTGTTTTGACATATTATATAGTGGTTATTGATATCGATCAAAATTAATGAATTTATTGAGGCAATTCAGCGCCAAAAAACCAAAACTACTCCATCTACCATAATCTCCCCCTTTTTTCTTAGAGATTTATCCTCCCTTAGGCTTCTTTCAATGAATGTTGTAGGCCTTTAATATATATATAGTTTTTTTTAAGCAGAATCGTGGCCGAAGATAAAGATGACGCTTTCGAATTTTAAACTTCGCTTTTATTCCATCCCAGGAGGCATGATTTATGTACAACCAGAAGTGACGAGGGCGAAAGAAGGAAAAGCCAATGAAAGATTTATCCCTGTCATTATATACTGTGAGATTTTAATAGGGATTTCTTTACACATGTCGATTTTGTTAAACGAATTATAGGGAATCTTATAAAAGAATGTCTTAGCTCGACAAATTTTTATCCCTTTACTCTGAATGTGGGAACTTGTCGATGGCAGCAATTTTACATTGCATTAAATAGAAAAGGCGAAATTGGATCAGGAAATAAGTGAACATTTTAGAATGAAATTAATATGGGCTAAAGTAAGCTAAAAATTAGGAAATTAATTAAGTTTAAATTACATTTTAAAATATCGTTACATACACACACACACACATATATATATAAGTTTGGGACTCGGCGTCTTAATCGGTTGCGTACTTATTTACTACCTAAATCTTACTCTGTATCTCACTAACTGATATAATCCTGCTGATTGTATATTGTTTAACAATTTATTTAAATCAAAAGGAAAGTCCTCGTTCGGTAGTGCTCTTATGCAAGTATAAGGTATTTGCTTCCCTATTTTTCTGATTGATTTCTTTTTGCAATTGTAATTGCCTAATCGGCTGTATATGAAGTTTATGCTTGTTATGATTTATGCGATGGATATGATATATTTCTTCAATAAATAATTTATCCAATCTTAATATGGTGTCTTCTAATTACTTGTTTTAATATTATAGTTTTAGACTTCATAACCGGTATTTCGGATTGAAATGCTTCAATAACGTAATTAATACAATATATTCGCCTTTTGCTGTTAGCTTCCAACTTAGCTTGAAACTAAAATAAATAAATAAATAACTGTACGGGGAAATATTCACTCATTAAGTGTCTTCTTTGAACCAAGTTACCTGGTTTTTTTTTTTTTTTTTTTTTTTTTTTTTTTGATTGAGGACTTATTGAATGTTACTGGGATTATATTTTTAACAAATTCTATATAAACTTTTACACGTTGCACAGAAATCTGAACCATTCATTTTATAATAAAGCTGAATCTGCTGATTTGGTCTAATAATGATGAAAAATGAAGCGGTAATTGAGAACAATTTAATATGCTTATACAGAGTGTTCCGAAAAAACATGGACAAAATGACATGGCAGATCAGTCATACAACAAGGATCAAAAATCGCATAGGAACATGGGGTCGCAAACGCCTGTAGAGGGCGCGAGAAGCACGAGAGGACGTTGCGGTGCAGACACGAGCCGAGCAAAAAGAGATTGAATTCATTCGAGTCGTGGATGCGTTGGGCGTAACATGGGTAGTTACACGCATCGCGAATTGGCTGGCATGCATTTAGTTTACGGCATGGCCAACTGCAATGGACGAGAAGCCTTGCGAATGTATCGTCAAAAATATCCTAGTAGAAATATGCCTAGCCGCTCATTCTTTGTCACTATTCACCGAAGATTGTGTGAAACCGGCTCGTTAGACGTGCACAAGCCAGATTCAGGTCGCCAACGAATATCTCGGACAGTTGATGCTGAAGAAAGAGTTGTCCAAGAACTTCAGCGTAATCCTTCAACAAGTATACGAGTTGTATCCCGAGAGACCCATATTCCCCAAACTATCGTCTGGCGCATTGTACACGACGAAGAACTTTACCCATATCATTTACAACGCTTCCAGGCACTTCAACCGGGAGACTACAGCAGTCGTATGGATTTTGCGCGGTGGTATGTGCAAGAAAAGGCTGCTGACCGACATTTTGCTGCAAGTGTTCTGTTCACGGATGAGGCTGCATTCTCATTAGAGGGTGTGATGAATTGTCACAACTTGCATAGGTGGGCAGATGAAAACCCGCATGCTACACGTCCGCACGCCGCACAACGAAGATTTTCCGTGAACGTGTGGGCTGGCATTGTAGGAGACTGTTTACTTGGTCCGTACATTCTACCAGACAGACTGAACGGTTCCACGTATCTAACATTCTTGCAAAAGGTTCTGCCAGACATGCTGAATAATGTTCCGATGCCTATTCGTCGACGCATTCAATTTCAACACGATGGCGCTCATGCACATTTCAGTACACACGTCAGAGCACATCTGCAGGCTACTTTTCCTGGCGGCTGGATTGGTTGCGGTGGACCAATTGCATGGCCACCACGATCACCAGACCTGTCTCCCGTGGATTTCTTCTTATGGGGCTTTTTAAAAGGACGTGTATGAAACGCCAGAAGACTTGGTAGGAAGAAGCGTTGAGGCAGCGGGATGTGTTCGAGATAAACCTGGTATCTTTGAGAAGGTGCGCAATTCCATGCAACGTCGATGCCAGGCATGTCTCGATGCATCTGGTAAACACTTTGAGCACCTCCTGTAGGCGCAACGTTTGGCATGCATAAGTCGCATGTCAGTAGGCAATTATCAATAAAATGTTCTGTATTGATTTTGTTTCTTTTCTTTGTGTTATGTATTATTTTAGACGCCCTTTAGCGGCTCCGCATCGCGGTTGCGACCCCATGTTCCTATGCAATTTTTGATCCTTGTTGTATGACTGATCTGCCATGTCATTTTGTCCACGTTTTTTCGGAACACCCTGTAGAATGGCTGGTTTTTCTTTAATGCTTCTTTCTCTCATTCTCCTTTTTTTTTTTTTTGCAATTTTAATGAGAGGATATATTTTTGTTGCTCTTTGTAAAAATAAGTCTTTTTAGATATCAGGTCATGCAAAATCTACTTGTTACAAAGCGATCAAATATGCAGGATTAACAAAAAGTAAGTTTCCACTTCAGAGGACTCTAGAACATGTTCTATTACACCAAATAGTATAAAATTTAAACTACAGATAATTCAAATGATGCATTTGACATTTATTGAATAAGAATAAATGCAGTACAGAAACCTACCGATAGATGTCGTTGTAATGCACATAAAACATTTCATTTGCTTTATAAATAAATAATATAAAAAGTAGCATTAAATCTGCTCATTATGTCCCCTTCCATGTTCAACAATGCGCTGTAAACACAGAATTGTATCTTCTACAGCTGTTCGGAGTAAATATGGCTTAGTATGAAGAATATGGCGTCTAATGCTGTCCTTCAGATAATGCCCTTACACGGTAGATATTGTTCTTCAGGAAACCCCACAGTAAAAAGTCGTAGGGAATTATATCCGGCTAACATGGAGGCCATGCTATTGGAAAATGATGGCCGATCAACCGTGTGTCTGCGAAATGCTATCTTAGCAGTTGCTTTATATGACAATCAATGTGAAGAGGTGGGTTTCCTGTATGAAAATGATGTCCTGAAGACATCCACACTATTGAAGTTGTTGGATTTCAAAATCCCTAAGCATATCACGGCGCCGTTGTCCTATAACAGAACAGATTTGGATTCCATTTGCAGTGGTGTCTTCAAAAAAAAAAAAAATAGTGATAAAGGTAGCCTTAAAACCAAACCATACTCTCATTTTTTTTTCTGGATGTAAGGGGAGTTCCTTGATTGAGTGAGAGTTTTCCACTGGCCCAATTCGACAATTGTGGGTGTTAACTTATTCTTTGAGGCAAAAATGGGTCTTGTTACAGAATGATCCTTCGTCAAGTGGCGTCAACCTCTGTTCCAGCAAGCAACTGAAATGCAAAAGTTTTACGAACCATTGGGTCCCCGTCTTGCATTATGTGCACAGGTTTAATTTTGTATGGATAAAAGTGTTAGATCAGCCGTAAGAATTTTCATGCTGTGGAATACGGCATGATCAATATATGGGAAACAATTGGCATACTCATACTACCATGCAGTGATTGCTGGCTTCAATGGCCATAGTAGCCAAATTTCGACGCTATAAGGGATTTACTTTCGATCTCTAGCTCAAAGAATGCCATTTTGTTCTATAATTTAAAATTTCTGTATCATCTTGCTAAGGGCACATGGGGATATTGGGTCTCTTTGTATTCGTTTCATACGACGGAATTCTTTTACAGCTGCAACGGAGTTCCGCTGGATCTGGTAAAGCAATTTTACTAGTAGCGCCTGTTCTTGCAACGTAAACATGATGTGTAGATAAGTAATTAATTCTCGAGCAGAAGCTGCCTTCTTTTAACCCAAAGAATAAGGCTGATAGGATGTCATGTAACGCAAATAAAGTTTCAGATTTTGAATATATGCAAATAAATACTATTTGTTATGTAATGCCTTCTATAGGTCAATTTTGGTACCATCTTTTTTATAATTTAATAATAATCAAGCGTATTATTTGAATTATCTGTAGTTCAAATTTTATGTCATTTGGATGAATAAAACGCGTTCTAGAGTTCTCTGAAGTGGAAAACTTATTTCTTGCTAACCCTGTAATTTTTGCCAAATTTCTGGTTGTGCATAAATTACTGAAATTTGCTAAAAATTAATAAGAAATAAATCGTAATAGTAAAAAAAATTCAAGCTTCAGGTTTTTACTTATGATTTTTTAGATTACCTTTAATAATTAGAAAATCACTTCTAAACCTATAAATCTCCTCAGTAGGGATTGCAATACCGGGATACCGAATACCGATATTTTCAACCATTTGTGCAATTTTGTAATACCGGTATTCACAAGTTTAAATACCGTTTTTTCGGTATTTACTAGAAATTTTTAAAATTGTCTCCACTATATGGTCAGGGATCGCCAACATAGCAAAATAGCATACATTTTTTTTATGTCTCGCTAATGGGCGAAATTAATTAGCTAATTAATGGCTTAAATCTAAATTAGCGAAACATGGATTATCCTTGAACGAAGATATTGTATCCATAACGACTGATGGAGCAACAGTTATGAAAAAAGTTGGAAAGTTGATTGGTGCAAATCAGCAATTGTGCTATGCTCATGGAATTCAATTAGGAGTAATAGATGTATTATACCAAAAAGGTAAAGAATAGAAGAATCCAAATAATGTGGATATAGAAACTTCGGATTCCAACTTTGAAGAGAGTAAGAGTGAGAGTGATATTGACAATGAAGATAATGATAATGTAATTGTTGAAGAAGATATTGCTAATGAGGATGAAATATTTACCCATCAAGAATTGCTTCCTATAATTTATAAAGTTCGAAAAATTGTTAAGATATTTAAACGTTCCCCTATAAAAAATGACATATTACTAAAATATATACTAACTGAAAATAAGACATAATATATATTAATATTAGATTCTAAAACACGTTAGAACAGTTTACTCCTAATGATGGAACGATTTTTGAAACTGAGAAATCCAATCCAACCAATAATCGACTTAAAGCTGTAAATTAATTTTTCAGATATTGAATTCGACTTGACATCCAGAACTGCATCAGCTCTACTACCAATAAAACTGACTATTGAGGCATTATGTCGGAGAGATTCTAATTTATTAACAGCTAATGCAACAATAAATTTCATGTTGCAGTCACTGAAAGAAGAGCACACATCACTATCTGAAGAATTATATATTACATTGAAAAATCGCACAGAAGAAAGGCATACCGAAATAGAAAATGCCTTATGGTATTTACATAATTATAATGATTTTAAAAACGAAAATGAAAAAGAAGAAAAGAGAACAACCATTTCAAATCTGATTAAGTTTATAGTAAATTTTCTTAAAATTTTTTACTCACAAACCTATCCACATTCAGAAGAATTCGGTTCAGTTATCGAAGATGATGATGACACTAATGTCGATAGTGAAAAGGAATTATCTCTTAAACAAAATTTTGAATTAGCGATAAATAAAAAAAATTTCAACGAACTAAAATACAATACAGAAATCAGCTATATCCAAAACCATCCGACGAGAAATCCATTTATTTGAAGATGAAAGATTTAGAGGTAAGTACTTGGAAAAAGTATATCGCGCATTGCTAAAAGTACCACCAACTAGCGTAGATGCCGACAGTGCGTTTTCGACAGCTGATAATTTTTGCACAAAATTACTTTCCAGGCTTAATGCCAGTACAATTAATGCATTATGTTTTTTAAGATCACATTCCAAAAATTTGTAATAGTACCACAGACTGAATATTGATATTTACACTTTTTTGTGATTTAAATAAATAAGATGTTCCTTTACTTTTTTTGTGATTTTTTATATACTGTTATAAGTTACAAATTATTTTTGTGATATTTACACTCTCTAATAAAACTGGCAAATAAAACAAAGAAACACCTGTGTTTTCTTTCTTTTTCTAAAATTTCTAATACCGGTATTAAAACTGGTATCCCGGTATTAAGATCTAAGAAATACCGAATACAGGTATTGAAATTTTGGTCCGATATTGCAATCCTTACTCCTCAGTCTAAGAAAATACAAGGAATTAGTTGAAAAGGACGATAAATGTGTTTTGGGGCGTTGATATATGTTATAGATGGAAAACTAAATGAAAAAGAAAGATAAATAAAGTGAAACTACAAAAGTGGTATTTATTCGCAGTTTATTCAATGTGAAGCTCATTTTTAAAAAAAATCGATAATCAGTTTTCATATATTAAACATAAAATGATATTTTTTTTGTCGCTTTATTAAACGAAATTCAACAACATATTACGATTTATTCGGAAGAAGAATGTATAAATTCAAGACTGAATAAAATGAATGCATGTAAATCGAAAGGAATTCAGCTGTTACGTTAACTAAAGTTTCATTTATGGACAGTAATCTCAAGATAAGAACAGAGGATTCGCTTGTTTGCTTATTTTAAACAGTTATTTTAACCATTAAAAGTTTAACTCGTTCTTCATGCGATGGCAGCTGTGATGTAAGCACCATACCAGATGATGACCAGATCTTTTTTAATAGAATAGGAGACATCAACGCCGTTGTATTTATTACAACTATGTTATTTGTTCGCAGTATACTCGATAATCATTTCGTATCGTTCTTTCCGTTTCGTATCTTGTATCTTTCTCCTTCTTTAATAAATGAATTTGTCTGTTTGGGTTGATGGTAATACGGCATCTTGTACTGCGCGCATTATATCCATGAACAACAAATCGAACTGTCAATCGAATATTGATATAAATGAAACAAAATAACTGAGTGCAATGAATGAAAAGTTTTAGACTTTCGACAATTTTTAAGATACATTTTTAACTTTACTGTTGAAAACATGTATAAAAAAATTCGCATTCTTTTCATTTTAAAGCATTTTATGATTTTTATTTATGCTTTTAGAACTTGATTCTTTTAATTGATCTCTTTTTTAATTTAACAGAACATTCTAAAATTTCGTCTTATTTGTTAAATATTGCAAACTTTTTTTATACTTTAAACTTGACTTATTTCATGTTTGTAAAAAAAAAAAAGAAAAGAATTTTGTAATTGTTTTTCCAATCACTCCCTGATGTACCGGAGTTGTGAAATTTTGTAGGTTTGTGTATTCTTGATGACAGTGTAATAATTTTATAAATAACTTGATTATCTTTTAATTGATTAATTTAATTAAACGATTTCTTATGCTTGGTTCTTCCTGATTGTGAAAATAATAAAAAAAAATAACTAAGAAGCTCCATCATTATAATAACGAATTATAAATTAAAGACTCAGAAGTAAAAATTGCTAAAATAAAAACAATTTCTGCTTTTCGGTACATTAATAGAAGTGTTTTTTAAACTGTTTTTATTAAATTTATTTCTTGAATATCTCATAACCTATTGTTGGTATCCGGGTGCCTCAGGGCTTGTCGGAGTAGTCAACTTGCGATTAACCTATCATTGGAATTGGATCGTCCCAAAAGTAATTCCGGTATTTACAAAGAGATGGCGTTAGCTATCGTTTTGAGTTATTACTCTCTTTGATCGTCTGTTATCTAATTTATTCTATTTCGCATTAGTTAACTATTATTTTTTCTTTAATTTTGACAGAAGTTGTACATGATCTTATTTATAGCTGTTAGTTTGGTATTGATTTTTAATACAGAATGAAAAAAAAATGCTGTGTTAATTTTTTGCGACAGTGATTTTTTTTTCATTGGAAGACTTTTTTTTATATTTTTATAAATGTTTTTATAACTATAATATTCTATTATAACTAATGTTTTGAATTATTCATGGATGTCTGAAAGGTGGAGATTTTCAAAATCAGAAGGACGAATTTTTAGACAATTATAATGCGTTTTCTTCGTAAAATATTTCAAATAATCCCTTTTAAAAGAAAATACTTAACTTAGTAAATACAATACACAGAGTATACTCCCCCACTCCGCTCCGCCTTATATCTGATCCCTGCAAATAGTAAATTCGGGTTCTGAATCTGACGCATAACAACATCATTACGAGCCACACATAAGACGATACTTTAGATAGAAGTATGAACCTTCATCGGCGATGGGTCTATTGACCAGACAACACTGACAATACTGTATGCTCCTGGGAAGAGAGAATTCACTTACTTATCCAGTGAATTCTCATCTCCATTGGTTAAATTCCCCACCCACCCCCCAATAAATAATTTAACTTGGTGTGTATACTTCGAAAACGAAATTCTAAAAGAGTTAGTATTTAATGACTTATATTAATTTGCATCACCCTACTAACGGAGCAATTTATGTGCCGTCCTAGCCGCGTGATAAATGTCACTGAACGTGGCATCTAGCTTCCAACATTGAATATCATACTAAGCAGTACTTTAAAAAACTTTAAAAAAAGATATTTGAATTCCATTTAATTTGTTCTATTATGCCTCTTTACATCGATTTATTGCTAAGAGTTCCTCTGCGTTGAAAAGTTTGTTGAAAATACCGATTTTTTTTTTCTGACGAATTTTTTTAGAGTTCGCTTTCCCATTAAAAGAGATTTTGTGGTGTTCCTGTAGAGAGTTTGGCTATACATCTTTTATAAGGGGAGAAACAACCGTAATTTCTAAATGAATGTCTTATCAAAATATTTAAAATGCTTTTTGCAACTTTAAACAAATTAGCTGAAACTTTAAACAAATTAATAGATCATCCAATATTTTTACTGTATTTATACCGGATTACTCGAAAATGTATGGTTTTACCAACTTAAAAACTTTCAGAAATAATGATTCCGCTTTTATCATTTTTTGTTGTTGTTTAATTTGTCTTTTTCTCATGCTTGTAAAGGTGGAATTTTTTAATAGATTTTACACTCATTTTCTAATATGCAAGAAGTCTGAAATTTTGTACACATGTCTATTCGTTGTGACAAAAAGCTATTTTAATATTTTCAGAACGTAATTGTCAGCTTATCATTAATTAAATATCTTATTTCTGTACCAATGGAGCCATCTCAAAGAGAGTTTGAGAAAAAAATAGGTATCAAGATTAAAAATTAAGAAAATAATTAAAATAAAAGATATGTTGTTTAGAACACTCATAAAAGAGCATTTTTAAAAACCAAATTAAATTTGTTGATGCTTTTATTTAACTTGATTTGCTTATTTTTATAAAGAAATTTTGTAATCGATTTTTAACATATTTCTTGATGTGCAAGAATGTTAAAATTCTTTGCAGTTCTGTGTTCTAGAAGACTGTATAATATTTCGATATTTTCAGAATTTAATTGTTAGTTAATTGCTTAATTTTATTTAGTTTTGATTAAATACTAAAGTCACACTTTAGTTGGAAATTTTGGAAAAATTGATTATAATATTCCATAATAATTATTAAACTGAATTATGAAATATTTTAAAAATTAGAAAATAAAAATAAGAAAGATTTTTAGAGACATATTTTTATTAATGTATTAAATTATAGAAAATAATTTTGATGAAAAATTTGAAGATCATGATAAAAGTAGTAAAACTATTGAACGCTTAAAAGCTATCTATAATCTAAGAATCTTGAAATTTTAATCATACTCATAATATATTTTAGTTTTTAATGAAAGTGTAAGCTTGTTTTTAAAATGTTCCTCGAGGTTTAATTTCTTTATACTATCTTTTACAGCGCTTTGAAATTTTATAATTTTTGTTTTAATATCCAAATTTTTAATTTAAAAAAAAATTGACGATTTTTTTCAGAAATAAAACCATGCTTTCCAAAATTTTTAGTTTGAAATTTATGACCACAAATCTTATCAGCTCCAAGAAAAGTTTCCGAATTATTCTTCCTGTCTCTACTCTATTATTTTTTATTACTTAGTTTTGAAATCGTGTGCTAAATATATTACTTGATATGTCTTGAAAGTTCAATCTAAATTTATCAGCATTTCCTCTATGATATCTACAAAATATTTAGATATTTTTATCATTGATTTATTTTGAAGGTTAAATGTGTGCTTGAAATGAACGTCTCTTTCCGTGATGTTACAAGCGATTCCCAACGCCAGTTGATTTGGAGAGAGGTCGGGACACGGTTTCATCCCAGTAACATCACGGAAAGAGACCGTTTCGGTGGTCCTGGAGTTGTCGTCTGGAGAGGCATTATGATGAACGGGCGGACTGAGCTCCGCGTTTTCGACAGAGGTTCTGTAACTGGAGATCGCTATTGTCAGGAGGTGATCCTTCCCCATGTGCGTCTGTTCCGAGGTGCCATTGGATCAGACTTCGTTTTTATGGATGACAATGCACGGCCACACAGGACTCATGCTGTTGAGGAGCTCCTGGAAAGTGAAGATATCACTCGAATGGATTGTCCGGCGTGCTCCCTGATTTAAATCCGATAGAACATGTGTGGGATGCGTTGGGGAGACGCCTTGCGGCACGATTACATCCCCCTGGGAACACCCGACAGCTTAAACAGATGCTGATTGAGGAATGGGCACTCTTACCTCAAGAACTGTTGGACAATCTAGTGCTGAGTATGGGGAGACGGTGCGAAGCAACCATTGCATTAAGGGGAGGGCATATCCCATACTAAGGAACATCTGCTTGCTGTTCTTCCTCTTGGACAGACAATCATGTGTAACGATACTATGAGTTCAATAAAGCCTTTTTTGTTTGATTCCATACTGTATGCATTGTATTCATTTCTGCGCAACTATACTTTCGTCATTCTTTCAGAACAAAATGCTGTATCTCATTTCTGAATTTCATGTCTCTCAGATGATTTCTCGTGAAGTCATGGCAAAAAACATACCTGTTGCTTAAGTTTTGCACACCAGTGTATATATATATATATATATATATATATATATATATATATATATATATATATAATATACTTTGTTTCATATTTTTATCTATTTCGAGATCATTAAAATGTATGATGATCTAATGAATATTTTGAAATTGCCACCCAGGAATTTTTAAAAATTAGAAATGTTCCTTCAATAATGTAAATAGATTCAATTTATATTTATATAACACATATTAAATATGTAGCACTACTCTATTTTGGAATCCATTTTGTATCTTACAGGAGGAAAAGGAACGTGACATCACAGCATAACGTAAGACAATAATCAGATAAATATCGTATGCAATTAAGTTAAAAAATTTCCCCAAATCCCATCAAAAATTCTTCACGATTCCAAATTTTTGATTAATTTATAAGCAGAGGTGGATTCAGATATCTTCCAGCCTCAGGCAGTGAACGTTATGAAATCTCTCTTTAAAAAGCTAGCCAATTTAATTTCATATTTCAAATAATTTTTAATTTAATCAATATGTTAATGATGTATGTTAGTATAATGTTTTTGTTTTGCTAGCTTTGTTACTTCGTGATAATATATGTATATTTTTATTTTTTATATGTATATCATGAAAAAAATGGTTAAAGTAACAAATTCTTGAAAAACTCAGATTTTTTTTTATTATTTAAATACGTCATATTTAAAAAAATTATAAATATATTTATATTTAGCAGTTTTTCGTTTTTTAAATACCTTAATGAACTTCAAAGGTTACTGGAAGTTTTATAAGCGATTAGTGAGAGAAAAAATGCAGAGGTCGGAAATCCAGTGTCTGTTAAATTTCAAAACCCTCTTCTTTTCTTTTCCTTCTTTATTTTTAATTTCCTTATTACTGCCTGTGAAAATTAATATTTCAGATTTCATTCTGTTGTATCAGTGTAGCAGTTCAACTAAATTTTGGGGCACTTTTGGCAGTCATTTTCTTCTATATTATTCCTACTTTTAATTGCACAAGAATTTTATTACACTTGTTCTGTACTACGGTAAGACAAATTTTTTTAATCGCGATTTTCGGTAAAATTTGAAATTGCTTAACTGCAATGAATTCTTTTTTTTTTTGAAGAATTAATTGCTAAGATATAAAATCTTAAAATGATTTTTTTTATTTGTTTTCTTTGAAATGCAAAAAAATTACCAATAAGGGTTTGAATTTAAAATTAATCAGAACGACTAATACAAATAAAAGAAATAAGATTGTAGATTTAAATAATGAAGTGAACCTTTCTTTATTTTACTGTATTTACAGTGAATTAATACAAATAAAACACTTTTTTCAAGTAAAATAACTATTTTTGTTTATTATAATTTCCTTCATTTGCGCCTTACAGTCAGCGTTAATTTTGAATGAGCTGTTATCCGTAATTTTATTTGATTTGTTATCATTAATTTTCTCTATGCTTTTATCAAATGTAATCTGGATATTCTTTCGGATATAAGATTGATAATATTCAGAAAAAAAAGAGAGAAAAAATTGTTGTTAAGATTAGTCAATGAGAATTTTTATTTTGGAACTCTGCTTTCATATTATTTTTAATTATCTTGTTTCTAATATAACTTGAAATTTTAATTTTCATTATTTATATTCTAATAATATAAAAATAAACTGAAATATTAACTGAATAATAAAAGGGGGACTGCATGTTTATCCATTAAATCTTTTATAATTGTATTATATTAGAGAAAGAACTATAAAATTTTTCATGCAATATTGTGCATAATGATACTCTTGTAAGAACTTTATGACATTTGTGTGTTAAATGCATTGAGATAAAGTGCATATATAAATATGGCATCAGAATAATGATAGAATGATTATAATACTTACATTGATTTGAATAAATTCATTCTAGAATTTGAGTGGTTGAAATCTTCCAAATTTTTGCTATTTCCCACAAAGATATGTGATTATTCAAATAGATCTGTAAAACCGCGCTAGAATCTCATTCAGAATGTTTACATCCAGAATAATAAAAATGTTTACATGCTAAATTATAGCTACTTCTAAATTCAATAGTAAGTGCTTAAATTTTTAAGATATTTATAATGAAAAATTTAAGTCACAAAATGTTCTATCTTTCACTTTCAAAATTGCTCTTGTCATTCCAACGTCTTTATCTTTAGAATCTTGTAAACGATAATTAAGAATATTGGAGTTGATTTTCAACCATATTCAAACGAACGCAAGATATGAACGTTTGGATTAATTAATGTTGCATTTTTCTTAATAAGACATAGTAACAAACTTTGCAATATTAAAAAAAATAGTTCGTTTCGTAATCATTGTTTCGTAAAGTAAAGCTGTAAAATCAAAATTTGAAGGAAAGCATCGTAAAATCTATGACTGTTTATAAAATGAACTGCGTTCAGATAATTTTTATCATTCATGGATTTTTTTATATTATTAATTTTTCTAAACTTTTTTTCTCTTTTTTCTGTCGTTATTTTTTTAAAAGCTCTTTTATTGTATATAAAATAGAAAATAGATTTCGTAAGCAATATGATCCTCAAATATTCAATTAAAAATAAAGCTAATCTATTTTTCTAAACTTTTTTCTCTTTTTTTCTGTCGTTATTTTTTAAAGCTCTTTTATTGTATATAAAATAGAAAATAGATTTCGTAAGCAATATGATCCTCAAATATTCAATTAAAAATAAAGCTAATCTAACCGATGCACATACCATTTCAACGCTCTTTAGGGGTTTTGCGTGCGCTGAACATTTTGCGACGGGAAAAATTTGACATTACCATTTGAAAATTTCAAATTTCTGTGCCTATAACTGCAACCGTGAACTCCACCGTGTTACCATTCACAAAATCTCAAGCTTATACTGTATCTGAAATCTCATCTCGATCGGTTGAACGACCCGGCTGCTGGAGGTCCATATATCGGCAGTCATTTTTTTTAATGATGTGGGTTCGTATTTTGTTTCTGAAATCAGAATTAATGTTTTCTGCATTTGAAAAACATTATTTCTGACTACTTTTGATTTTTTAAAGGCTTTTAAGGTTTTCGTAAGATTAAAAAAAAAAAACGGTATGTTTTTTTAATGATATATATATATATTAGAAAAAACGTTTTACATCTAAATTTATTATTAAATTTATGCGATATCTTTTCTTGTTATAAACCGTCAGAAGAATTTCCTGCTAACAACTAGTCCCGACTTGTCTAAACTGGAGAGGAGGACGCAGTTTGTCGATAAAAAAAAAATGCTTATTAGTCTAATTGTCAAATAAATACATTTGTAAGAAATGCATTTTCTTAATTATAAAGTATTAGGACTACGATGCGTTTAAAAATGAATTAAAACATCTAATAAAGTATAAATATTTATTTATTTATATACTAGAATATTAATACGTTCACTGTCAGGCTTTATGTGTGTGATTCAGATAATTTAATTAGATAGTAAGCATGAATCATAGGTTAATCACACGGAAGCCAACGTATTAATTAATTATTAACTAATTATATTATATACCTCTTGACAACTTCTTCAAAATAATTTTTTATGTTATATCTGTTTGAAAATTTTTATTTCCTTATGATCTTTCATAATCTGATAATTTTCTCACTCTGCACTTATAAGTAAGAAAAATATTGACTGATAAATGATGATAATAGAAAATGATTGCTAGATGTCATCTGGCCATGGTTCAGAAATACGTATTCCGTCCTAAAATAGCTGTATTGTAGCCTGAAAATAAGGTGTTAATCTAAGTGAACTAAGCTAGCAATCTTATATAGTATAACATAATAAAAGTAACTCTTTTTGAGTAACGTAAAGTAGAAGTTCTTATAATATATTTTCAAAATCTCAGAATTTAATAAAAGTCTATAAATAAAAAGGGAGATAATTTCTAATGAAACGTTTTAGTTGTTTGAAGTCGTGATCATTTTCTTATGTATATTTAATGTGATATTTGGAGTCTGCTTCCTTAAAAAAAAGTTTTCATATTTAAAAAAAAATATTTCCTGCTAATATGAAGGGTCCAAACCTTTTTATAATTGGAATTAAAGATTGAGGAAGAGTTTAAAAGTAGAAAAATGAGGAGAGAGAGAACAAACATTCCTACAGCTAATCGAGATTTCGGGCCTTAGCAACAATGGCATCATGAACTTGCACATGCTGTCTATCATAGCTAATATTAAAAAGAACTATGGAGTTAGAATTATTCAGTAGAATTAGATATTGATATTCTTTGCATATTAAAAAATTGTACACCTTGGAAATCAATAGGAATTAATC
The DNA here is from genome assembly GCA_026543865.1 of Argiope aurantia. Classification (NCBI taxonomy): domain Eukaryota; kingdom Metazoa; phylum Arthropoda; class Arachnida; order Araneae; family Araneidae; genus Argiope; species Argiope aurantia. The sequence continues at coordinate 509,890 of JAPMOR010024236.1, read as the reverse complement.
TATCTAAATTTTAAAATAAAATAAACTACGTGTTCAAAAGTTTAAAATAAAAAGATATTTCGGTTTTTTTTATTAAAAAGTTGGGAACGAATAAATTCCTCTAATCACTAATACTGCATTATTTACGTGGCTTCATTCATTATAATTTTTTAAATCGTTTTAGAGATAAATGACCTGAACCAGTTGATCAGCTACTGTCATTAATACTGGGTAAGAGTTTTTAGTTGTGTTAACACACAATATTCAGTATTCATTAACAAAATATCTATATACTCTCTTAGACCTTTGCAAAAGTGACGTCATCGAGATGTATACAAATGAGATTTGTATGGGTCATTTATTTCACCGGGGGGAGGAATGGGTTTCAAAAGAACATAGAAGGAGGGAGGAATGAAAATATATTAAAAAATTTGTTTGGTACGGTTATGTCATGGCTTTTGGATGACTCACGTGCTCAACGATATCTTTTGTTTATTTATTCACTATTTTCTATGCTTCAATCTGAAAAGCAGATGTCAAAGTCGAACTGCAAGCTTTCAGACGATTCGTGCCAAATCTAGAAAAAAATCGTCTGGTTGAGAGCATGATTGTACTGACAGATAGTTATAGAATGCTGTTGAAAACTGTTTGCAAATTTTCCAGGAAAATGGATAACAAAAATATGGAAAAATAGCGGTTTTGCATTTTTTTAAATTCAAATCTCATCGGTGTGCGTTTATGACCAGAAGAATTTTGTTGAATGGAAATATTAGGCTTTTTGATAGGATACATTAGGCAAATCCTGAAGTCGGTGAAAAAAATTTGTAAGAGGTAAGATTCTTAATTAATTAGTTTTAAATTATCATTTAAGCAACATTAATTGAATTGAAGGAGACGAGTTTTTAGTTTAAACCAATAATCCGAATTTAGGGTTGTTATTGGTTATTTGATTGGATTCAGACCTGATATTTTATCATTTTAGGATTGCAGATAACAGATATTCACAAATCGTCGTCTCACTTTATACCGACAGATAACATAAGGATTTAGTATCAATTTAACAAATTACATGTTATCAAATGGTACCAAATGAATAAATTTATTAAAAAATAGAGATTCCAGGAATTATAAAATATTAAGACTGCATTGTGTGTTTGCATCGAATTATTAAAATTATATTAAATAAAGAATTATATTAAATAAAGAATTAGATATATATTTATAATACTGTATTGGAATATTAATTGTTCATATAGATGTTTACGTTATTTCCCTCTTGATATATCCTGTAAAATAATAATTTTTAATATTATTTGTTTGAAATTTATTAGTTCGTTAAACTCTATATATAAAAAAATTGGAGTGTAATTTGCTTTTTTGTATGTATGTTGAAGCTTTTACAATTCCACTACTTTTGATGGATTCGAAAGAAATTTGATACACGTGTTCCTTAGTGCCTTGAAAAATTTACTGCGTTATTAAGCAGTTTCTGCCTCTCTAAAAGGGATAACATGTGAATTGAAAGATTTCCTTTCTACTGCCATAACTTCTCAACAAATTAGTTCTCAAACATTCTAAACAGCTTCATTTCTAAACAGCAATTTCTCTAATTTGAATCAATTTTTAAAGTTAATTTAAACACATTTTATTACAATGCTGTTTTATTCAGTAAAATAGGCTTGAAATAACAATTTATTTTTACTATTTAATTACATCTATTACTGGTATACTTTTTTCTAGTATTGAAAAGCTATTTTCTTCGGATATTTTTACTTTTTCTTTTGTTATGCACCTTTTGTAGTTGATTTTGTTACCTAGTACTTCTTGACACGTGTTTTAAAAGCTGTCTTTTAAATTTACTTTTTATGCAATTGTTTAACGTAATTTTATCTCATATTTTATTATTCTGAAATCTTAATGCGCCCAATTAGCTTCCGTAAGACTTTTTTTATTGGTTTTTTTTCCCTTGAATTTATTGAATAGAACTTTATTTAAAAATAAATAAACATAATCAAAATATATATTTATTTATATTCGTTTGGCATTCCCAATGCTCACATTGAATTTTATTCTGGGAAAATTATTTAATTGTGGATTATTTAAATTTTGTAATTGCTGGAATTCTGCTTCAATAGCTGTTGATATTAAAATGCGTAATTGTTACAGTTAAACGTTTTATTGTTACAATCTTTCTCTTATCGAATTCTTTCATTTTTACGGTCAAATCTTTAGTAATCTATTAACCCTTTAAAGGGAAATTTTTTTCTAGTCATATTATGTTAAAATATCTTTAGGCTTGAAATTAGAATAAGAAAGGAGATTCATTTAGCTTATTAGATTAATTTAATTTGATTAATTAATTAATTTGGTTAATTAGTAATTTAGTAACAAATAAAGACACATCATTTTGATTGAGATAAAGAACTGAAGCATCTAAATTTCTGTTTTTCTAAAAAAATTTGTCAGAACTTATGCCAACCTACAAAATTTCATACGAAGATTGATAAATTTGGTGGGAAGCATACTTCCCACGGCCCTAGAAAGGGTTAAGCCATTAATGACCTCTCAGTTCGATGGAAATAATTGCTATTACTGATAGGCAGTTTTTCTGACGATTAAGTCTTGAAAAGTTTTTCTTTTGAAACCACCAAGAGTTTTTCATAGAATAGCGAAAAAATTTTTAATAAAAGCAAAACTAAACCAAAATATCGCATTGATTTGAACTCCAGGACATTTAATATTTCTTGAAAAGAAATCGCGATTCTTTCACAAAAGCGAGCACAGAGTCGATTTCGTTCTTGAATAGGATTGCCGTTGAAAATATTATAACATATTACTGAAAAGTCTAGTTTTAAAATATCTCCAAAACTTATCAAAATAGCAAGATCCTGGATATTCTTGGAAATATTCTTTCCATTTTATCCTTACTCTATGGCTTAAAAATAAGAGAAGACTTAATAACAGTAAGTATAATAACCGGTTGGTTAAATCGTTCTTACTAAATTAAGTTGCACTGGATGATTATTCTTTTGGATATTCTTGCAACCTATAAAAGGATACCGACCGTATTCTCTTAAATTATTTGAAATATTTCATTCATAAAACAAACACAATCTTTATTACAAACTAATATCGTCTGTCGAAATTTTCTTCCAAAAAACAGTTTTTGATAAGAGCCATCTACAAATTTTTCTTCGATCATTGAAAAGTTTTAACTTATATTATTTTTATTTTCTTGGCATAGCCTTTTTTTTCTAAAGATCCTAAAGATTAAAAAAATAGAAAAGAAAAGAAACTATTAAGTATCTCAGCCACAGAATCTTTAAATTGCCTTCTCTTGACATTGTTAATCTTTTAAACTAAAATGTAATCTGTTAAAAACGCCATTAGGAGCTCAGAAATTCCATGTTTCCCCCATGATCAGTTCTATGCAGGCAGATTTTAGAGGGGCAATTTAAATTTTTCTTTGTTGTTACTTATGGCACTTTACAGCCCGCTGACAGTTATCTGTCAGCGATTTAAGCTGAGTGAGCGTCTCTTGTTTTTTCAGTAGTGCTTACTAGGACCAAGAGTACGACTTAGGTACTTCATGCGTCATATTCGTTTGCACAACCCCTTTTTACAGGGGGGCACATTCACACACCTCACAGACAGAACGCAGAAGAACAACCATGATCGAACCGGGACGCTCAGATCAAGGGGAAAACGTGCTACCTTTATGCCAAGACACCATTTTTTTTTTTTTTTTTTTTACATATATACGCCAAATGCTGACTTTAAATTTCTTTTTTTTTATTCGAATTCTTTAGAATAGTAATTAGAACAGTTTAAACATCTTATGGATTAAATCTATAAACACTCCACTTTAGTGATATATGTATTTCGTTTTTATCTTGAGCAAAGAAGCAGGGGGAACAGCGGGTACAGGGGCTAGTTTATCAAAAATAAAATGCTTTTTTTTTTGTAAGTAAGGAAATGATTGACTAATTCCTTTTTTCAAGACTTTTATTACTATTTAGTCATTTACTCCATTTCCCAAGTATATAAATCAGCTATTAAAAATGAAGCTTCATAATATGCTCTGCCTTGAACCCCAAATTGCTTAAATTCGTCAGTGCAAAGTGTTTTTGAAAAGAAAGCAGTTGTACAGAAAAAATATTGTTGCTTTTGGGGAAAATAATAGTAGAAGAATTTTATTATAATGCTTACAAAATTATTTGAAGAAAAGATTGAAATTTCTATCTTAAGAGGAAAATATTCGACATGATTTCTTACTTAATAAAGTTTATTGTTCATAGTCAAAAATAGACACTGATAAATGAAGCACAATTTCCAATGTTTTCTGTTGTCTTTGCTAATTAGAAGCATAGTCTATTTTATTAAAGCAAGAAAGAAATAGAATAAACCACATATATATTTATCTATCAATTAATGTTAATGAGAAAGAACCGTTTGCACTAAAATTGTCATGATCAAGAGAATCATTGGCTACTACGTGCTGCCATCTAGTGATAGTTATACATATTAATAAAACATTCTATTTTAAATTGCAAATCGTATGAGATGGTCAAAAATTTAAGAATAAGGTATTTAAGAATTTAGAAATATAACCTTTTTCCTCATTGAAAATTTTGATTCATCACTTTATTGTTCTCCAGATTTAAAGTGAGGAAATTTACAATTCCCTTTTTATTTATATTTTCAGCATTTATAAAAAATAACTTTTTGAACGATGGCTATTTTTCGAATTCCTTTCATAAGTATTTTTTTCCCCTCTGAAATTTTTTATACAGACAAATGCTAGAAATAAAGGATTTAAAATAGAGTACTAACTTGAAGATCCAAAATCGCAGCGAAAAGTTTATATTTACTATATTCTGTTTGAGCGTGGAATATTATTATTACCATTCAAGCCTGAAATAAAAGTCATGAACAATCCAGATGTTTCCTATATGCCTCCTTTCCGCTTCTATTCATTCTCATAGTTTATTCATCTTTTCATTTCAGTAGCAACAATATTTGAGAGAATGAAAAGAAGACATTTATTTTGTGGCTAACTGGTGTGGCGTTATTGACATTTCTGGGTTTGGCATTTCCTCAGTTGTCCTTTTAAGGATAAGTGCGACCAGGTGTGGGAAGGTCATTGTGAAAACTCCAGCACTTTCTTCATTCAATTCATAATTACAGTAATGCGATTGCAAAACTGGTCATACATTATGTTTTTTGTTTATAAGTAGAAGAAAAGCCCATTTTTAACCTTAGTTTCTGTTAGGCGGTTTGACCAATAGAAGATTGTCAACTTCTCTTTTATCATGAGTCTGACTTGTGCACGTGCATATTAAATGAATGGATACTACATCACCGCTGATATTCGCTTACGTAATTATATTACTATGCGAGTTTTTACTCATTATTTTTTGCTTTTTAAATTATCATATTTTAAACATTAATTCAATAAAAATGGAAATTCAGATAAATTATTAAAACTTCATTTGAAAAAAGTATCATGATCATTTAAAACTGAGCATTAATTTCCTGAACATTAATTGTACTTTGCTTTTAAATTATTCTTTCATAAAAAGAAATTCCAACTGTTCATGTGTCGCATAATAATGTGATCGACATTTCTTAATTGTGGAGCAATACATTGATCTTTTTTTGAAAAAGGGAATCAAATTTAAAATGGAACTGATTTAACAGACACCCTTTAAGTTCGGTTCTTGCTCGCCATTATAATTCTTGGGAATACATTGAAAATCCTGAATTTAGAAAAAGTTGCCTTTGACTTCTAATCAAAGAATTCAAAACTCAAACATGATACCTTTTCTTTTTTATGAGTTATAATAACTGTCTAAAATTATTATGTTATTAGGTATCTAAGCAACTCGTCAGTCTAAAGTGATCAGTTGGTACTGATATCGTTTCGGATAAGTTAATTTATTTTTGATTGTATGAATTTATGCCTGAAAATTATTAAATTTTCAAACATAAATTTATATTGAAAACCCCCGCTGAAAATGCTATTATTTCATAAATTCCAAAAATTGGAAATGAACGTCCCAGTAAGGTTTCAAAACTGCAACACCCCTTTGCAGCTATCCGAAAAATTTATTTATTCTTTGCTCGTAACATTGACTGTGAAAAACTAAGTCATTCTGCAAAATCTTAACCAAAGTCGAAAGAGCGGTCCGAGCCGTTCTTCGCTGCAACTAAAAAAAGTACGAATCTCAACTCGAACTTGCATAAGATTTTTGTTAACTATCTTTAACTGCTCATGATTTGCTGTGGCTCAGCTGTATTTCTACCACACCGAAGGTGAGCAATCGGTCTGTATGACTGCAAACAATATTCGAATTTGATTTGAATGTGACGTGTTGCATGCATCATTAATGCATATAACCTAGTCATTCCTCGATTAATTCAGAAGTTAATATGCACTGACGAAAGTGGCATGTTAACGCCATTGACTATTCTCAATTGCTGGAAAGGTTATATTTACCAATAGCATGTCTAGAAAGAAGTATTAATTTTTATTAGGATGCTCGATGTACAGTATGTCTGTCGTAATTTCTCTGAATATGCCAGGTTGTCCGTTGACTCGCTCTCCTCATTTGCATCGTTCAAATAATTTTCTATTCTCATTCCTTGTTTAATACGTAATATGAACACAGTAACACTTTGTAACGGCTTAAATTATGACGAACATTTATATTTTTATTTATATATATTTTATTATTGCATAATTATTATTATCATTTAATCTTTAAACTTATTTAAGTATTAAAGTTTGATTAACTAATTCAGACACAGATCAATAAACACAACTCACTTCCAACGCAATGAGAAATGAAATATTTCAATCCGTTTGAACAAATCAATCCGAGTGGTCAATTTAACAATATAATTTGAATACAAATGAAAATCAATCGACAGAGTTCAATCCCACAGCCAACTGCACTGGAAGAAAAGAAAAACAGTTTAAAAAATGAAATGGAAAACGTAAATTGTATTCACGAAATGAATACTATGGTAAATGATATAGCTCAATTCCAAAGCAATGTCAAATAAAATAATTAAATCAAAATGAAAATTAATCGATATCTCTGAAAATTCAATTTAGCACTACAATCGGAATCATAAAATATTTAGTACAGCTTATGTTGCTTTTACGTCCAAAAGATGGCGCTACGCTCAAAAAGCATATTTTTAGATAGAGGTATGACATCTATGTAATAGGTATATAAAAACACGCACATATTCGTTATGTCAAAATTTCAGCGCAATCGGTGAAGAACTTTCGGAAATTTAAGGTTTTGAACAAACGAACATATTTATACAGATTATGCATGCTCTGAAACTGCATTTTCTGTCCCTTTCTATCTATTATTTTTCTCCTTTTCTTTTCGCTCTTTCCTAAGAAATTGATTAAAAAGTTTTTTAACTTTTTAATAAAGTTAATTTGAATGACCGAATAGCCATATCCCAAAGTAAAACAGACTATGATGAAAGCATTACAGTCATAGTTATGGCACGGCTTATCCCTAACCCAGAAGTACGACCTATCATCAGCGTGAGGATAAATTAGTCTCATTCCATTATTATACCATTCATAGGAGTGAGAATAGATCCCATACTGGAAGCTTCTTATCCCCATGCTTAAAATGCCTCAGCGGGGAGTTTAATAATTTAAAGGAAAGCTACAATGTCTTGTTGTTGAAATCAGTTAAAATGAAAAGTTTATGAATTAAGAATTTGTATCTCATTTTGAAGCAAAACGATTATAGTTGTTCGATGCTGCAGTTGAAAGTCTCAGTAAATGGAAGCGACATTTTTATTGTAAAGATAATCCAGCGATTAAAATAACAAAATATTTCAAGTGAAAAATATGATAAATAATGTCTTGAGTTAAGTGAAATTGTATTTTTTTCCCCCTCTCTTTTATATAAATATTCAAAAACTTTTACCTTCCGTTTTTCACAGTAAAAATTTCGATATTAATTTACTTAATATTTTCATAAGATGCATTGTTTTTTTTAAACTAATACTTAGATATTTACTTTTTTGCAGACATTCTGATCTTTAAAATCGGAGGAACAATTTAACCTTTAACCGTGAGCAATTACTTACTAATTTAGTGTCTTCAAGGCTATTTTTATCCCTTTGTTATGGTTTGGCATGAAAATTGAAAAATCAGATCAGCATGAGAATTAAAGCAGTGACCTGGCCGATGTAATAGGCGCCAGTGCGTAATATAATTTTTGTCGTCCCCCAGTCGTCATCAGTGGTTTTGTAAATGCAAATGGCGCCCGGAACTTGACATTATTTTTTCGCCCCTTCATGATATTTTCGCTTCATCAAACGGCATCCCTGGTCACTACGCCACTGCTACTAAGAGAATATAGCTGCATTTTTAAAAAAAAGGGAAATAAGTGAATTTTTATTCTATAAAAACATTCTTTATCATGATTAGGTAATTCGAAAGATAAGAATGAATACGAAATCATTCGTCGCTCATTTATAGCAATTTTTAAAGAAATAATTGTTTTTAAAAAATTTAATTTTCTTGTTTTTCATACAAAAAATACCTATTGAAATTTCGCTGGGTAATACATATTTCTAAAAATAAATTTCTTATATTCGTATTTAGACGTAGGACGTGCAGAGCACAACGAAAAATTCGAATAAAATTGAGCAATATCACAAATTTGTAAATATTAAAAATATTTAGCCAGAATTAGATATGTCATCACTCTTCCCTTGCATCCTTAGCAAAAAATTTCAATACCATTTCGCTGCTCTAGAGACAGTTTTTGGTACCCTATTTAGACATAATAAGTAAGGAAATAAAATCAGCCAATACAGAGGAATTACTATTTAACCAAAATTTATTCAAAGAATTCTATTAATAACACTACCGACAACGTTTTCCCGATGCCCATGCTCCTCTACAAGAACCGACAGGGACCTGATAAATAATATGAATTAAAGAGAGTAAAGACAAAGAAGAAGAAAAAAACTTTCTGATAAAATTACTGAAGTTTTTTATACATACATTTTCATTAGGAAATTCATTTACTAATCCTACTAAATACACTGATAAAAATCCCAATTTCTTCTAGTAACTATATTTTATTCATTATCGAATTTTGAGGCTCATTTAATCTTTTTATAATATTGAAATTCAAAGCAAGCCTTTTTTTAATCTGTAATTTTTATATTTTATAATGATTAAAGAGCGTAAGTGTTCAGGTTATAAATTTCATTTATCATATCATTTTACTTTATCTATATTTTAAAATCGAAACGCTTGATGGCGCCACAGTGTATAGAATGTAGTCATCACCGCCAAATGGAAGAACGTTGTTTCTGTTTACTGAATCTAGCTAGCTAAATTGTTCACTCATATTTTCACATAGGAGTTTATTTGAGCAAATTTTTACATTCCAATATTTGAAAAAGAATATTTCCGTGATAAATAATATGTTGTTAAAAAGAGGATATTTTTCGAATACTGGCGTATTTTGCAGTTTAGTAACTCATGCTTATAAAATTTATTAATAATAAAACTTCTAATTTTTTATTCAGGGGGAAAAGCTTTAAAATGGTAACTTTCTTACAGTTGTATCATATTTTACAGTAGGAAAGCTTTTTAGTAGTTTAACTTCTGAATTAACTTTTGAAACCACTTTTTTGTGCCTTTTTTTATTTTCATTATGAATCAAATGTAATTACAGTAAAACCTCGATTTAATGTCATTCAGTGGAATTTAAAGATATTAATGCTAGTTGGAGAAAACGCTAAATCAAGGCATGGTAAAAACAAACCACTGACCATGAAATAAAACCTATTTTATGTTACAAACCTTTTATTTCTTCCTTCATTATAGAGGAAGTGTTGTAATCATTAAAAAAAAAATCGCACTTGAGATTTTTATGAATCTTCACTTTTCTGACCTACCCGAGTCCGAAGAACACTTTTATGGCATTATATATGTTTGTCTGTAAGCATAACAATTTAATCTTTGAGCTAGAAGGTTGAAATTTGTTATAAGGACTTAGCAACCAAATTTTCTGTCAAATTTTGATTGAAATCTTCGCAGGAAGTTTGACAGTTCGAGTACAAGGGAACTCGATTACCACAAAACACAAAGAGATAAGTAGATACAATGTGACAAACAAGTTTATCATCTAAAATATAGATTCTTATTAAGTATTGAGCGAAATCTGTCAAATGCTTGACTGTCTGTTGGTGTACTTTCTCATGCATGTAAATGCAATGACTTAAATCAATGAAATTCGGTATATTATCATGCTGGGTATAGTTTCTTTTCAAATTTTGGTATTAGTTGGTAGGAGAAAAGGTGTCCAAAATACATATTCTCACGATGGATTGAGTAAAAATATTAGATCAGAGGTCTACATTTAATAACTATCGTTCCCCAATGCCATAGTATTCGTGGCCTTACCGAAGGTCAAGAATTTTATGTGAAGGAAAGGAGATTAAAATCAGTTATAGAGTATGTAAGAAAGTTTTCAAGGGATCATTTCTACTGATTTAATTTTTAAAAAAAGAAATCGATTATTTTACTCTGCATCATGTTTTCATCAGCAACATCGTAAATTGCATTTTGAATTCATTTGAATTTTTGCAAACTTTTCTCTTTGCCTTCTCTATTTTCACTCGCACATTTTTCGCATTGCTCTGCATTATCATCTTGATCATCGCCCGAACTATTCGATTCTGTGTCTATCAAATCATTTCGAGTCGGAATCTCTGATGGAAGGAAATTTATATCGCAAATTACATAATCCTCAAAATCACCTGAAATAGGAGCGATTCTTTTTCCTTCATTAGAATTTTCATTACCAAATCCGCCATCTCAGACTTCTGAAAACCATCTTTACAAAAGAACTTTAGATATATTTGCTCCTGACTCTTCCCCATGCTGAAGAAATCATATGAAGGGCTTCTTACCCATTTACCGACTTTTCCAGATTCTATACTTAGAAGAGTATTTTGCAGAAGTTAGTTTAGATAGTGCATTTTAAACGATCGTATAATCTCCACATCACAAGATTGATCTTAGTTTGTACAATGGTCTGAGAAAAATTCTTCTCGTTTATATTGTAAATTAAATCGACAATAAGAATTGTGTATTGCTCGATAAACAAAAGAATGCTGCTTGTCTGTGTGCGCATTTTCCTGTCCAATTAGTGAAGGTAATTTTCAAAAACTGTTCTGGTCATCCAAAATTTTTTGTTTCAGACAAATTCAGGAGAAAAGCTCTTCGAAATTTTAAACCCCACCCCCTTTGAGGGAGATTTTCCGGCAACTAATGGTGTTAATTTTTCACTTCCCGATGATGTTCTGAATAGAACTGGTGCAGAGCAAAAATTGTAAAGCAATCTTGTCTCACCAGCACTGATAAAGTTTTTGCTAGAATATTGTTGTATCAAGGACGGTAATGTTTATTTCATCCACTTTTGGGTAGTCCGAGAATGAGCTGCAGCAAACTCGCCACAAACAAACTTGTAGAATAAATAGTGCCTCTTCATAAAACTGATCATCCAAGAATCCTTGAATTCCCAATTTGGAAGCAATTTCTATTGCTTTCTTTTTCAAAACAGGGTCATTTTTAGGCCAGTTTGTTGCATGAACTTCGTTTTACCATTGAAACAAGAAATTTTCTCAATTCCTCAAACGGTGACAATTTCAAAGTTTTTCTTTTTTTGACCAATTTTTCCATCTTTACCGAATTTTGCTTCGGATCTTCATAGATCACAGCTACATCAACTAAAAACTGTGGTATGTGTTTGCCGAGATTCTAAGAATCTATCCTTTGTCTTTTATATGACCAAGGGGATAGAGAAAGTTAAGGAGTGGTCTTCACGCTTTTAACACAAAGAGAGAGGGGGCAGGGGATTCCGAATTCTGTATTGCACCTGTTGGGAAGAAAGATTTTCTTTTCTTCTTTTCTTTTCTTTCTTTCCATCACAGCTGCTGACGATTTTACGAAAATTGCACTGAATTCTCCCCATTGAAAAAACGTTAAATGCAAAAAATATTTCGAAGTGATAACGTTAAATCCGGGACTTTTTAACACCGTTGAAGAATGGCCTTATAGCAAGAGAAACATTGAATGCGAAAAATATAAAATAGAGCTTTCACTGTAATTAAAAAAAAAAACGAGTTTATTTTTCTTAGCATTTATCGTTTTTTGAATATAACATATATTAAATGAATTAAATTTAAAAGCAAACAATTTCAATGATTTTATTCATTCGTGGACAAAAACTTATGACTTCTCTAATTTTTTAAAATCTTACTTTGTATTATTATTGAAAAACATATAAATATGCTTAATTTTTTACTTCTTTATTTAAAATCTGCTGAACTTTCAATAAACACCGAAATGCCATTAGAGAATTGACTAATTAAACGGTGAAATCTGATATAAAAGCATTGAAGTATATAGTGATTCATCATGAATTAGATATGCTTTATTTATTTTTGGGATAATGCAATTGATTATGTATAAAAAATATCTTTTAAATTACCATTAAATTTAGATTTCTGTAATTGATAGGGAAAGTGAAATACGCAATTTGAACTGATTTTGCACACAGCCATTACAGATGTCTCTGATTTCAAATAGATAATCAAACAGTTAAAACCCTCTGACTGAGTAATTTTTTTAAAATCACTATTTAGATGCGATGTTTGCAAATAAGTTCAAATATTTTTCAAAGAAAGTGAACTGATACTATGTGTTACACGATAATAATATGATATAATAAAAATATCAAATCGTAAAAATGAACACTCTAAACTGCGAAAAACGCGGGTTGTAATAGAAAATGGATTGTTTGCCAACCTGCGGAAATCGCGGGATAAGCAACTATAGGGTTAATTTATAATTTATTTTTTGTAAGCAGTAAAAGGCAATCAGTCAGAAATATTCGAATTCATTACTTTTTTTATTGATTTGTTGGTTGTACTTATGGGTATAAGAGCTTATTAACTGGAAAACAATTACCTGACTCCGTTATTTTATCCAATGTATAACTTTCCTTTTCAAATACTTGATGTCAAGGAGATGACCCTCTATGAAATTTCTTTGATTATTGTATTATTTTTTTAATTCCTTCATGGTTATAGTTAATGTTATATTTTAGTTTTAATTTTTTTAAAAAAAATTATATGAATGGGTTACTGTTTGCTTAGTTCGATTTTTAAGCTTTTACTCTTTAGTAAAACATATGCCTAAATTATTCTTTTGTTCTTATTAATATATAAACTTATTTTGTATGGAAAATCGTGACATTCTATAAATTTTGTGAGTATGCAATGTAAAGTGTTTTGTAATAAATAAAACTGATGAAGAATCTATTGTTACAAATTCATGTGAGTTTGTAGCAAAACATTCTTCACAGTATTCGTGATTATAGAAAATACAACTAGATACACGTAATCAATGTAAATTTTGCTTTAGAACAAAGCTTAAAAAAGAACACCGCAAAACTGAAATCTTTAATCACTTGCATGCTATTTATTCCATTAAATAATAGACAAAGTGCTTTCCTGAAAATTAAGGGTAAGTAGTGTGTAACTATTTTCATTATTAAGCTAACCGCCTTTACCATTAGGCTGCTGGTTAACATCATACTGGTTACAATCATTCAGCTTTTACTTAAATTTCCTAATTAAATGGTTGATGTAATTATAATCCATTAGTTATTCTATATCCATCTATCAAATGCAGAGTTCGAAACCAAAATTATTAAACAAAACAATGATTTAATAAAGTTTAAAAATAAAATTGATGATTTAAACAATAAATAGGTAAAAATTAAAATAAGCATGTACACTAAAAAATTTTTTTTTGGATTATTATAAGAAGTGTTGTTGTGTAAGAAATCTATTAGACGAAAATTCATGTGAAAGAATAGGAAATTGTTGCTCTAATCTAGTTCTCATTAAGCTTGTTCCACTCACTAATTTTTTTAAATGGAAACTTTGAAGTTTTCGCATCAGGAAAATTTTGTATCCCCCACCAAGGCCAGGAAATCAATTACAAAATGAGATATTCTTTAATGATAAATGAAAATAAATTTATCAATTTTTTTAGAAACGCACTTCTATTAGTGCTCTATAGTATGGAATTTTTTTATTTCGTTTTATTATTTTTGGTTTTTAATTTATTATCCATTATTATAAATATTATGGCATCTTGAAATCAATGTTTCTCAAATTCTATACGTGATGGAGCCACTGATATGGAACAAAAATTTAATTAAATTAGTCGATAAACTGATAATTAGGTTCCAAAAATATTAAAATAAGGTATTCCATACAAATGTATAAAATTTCCTATCTCTAGCACACCAAGAAAAAAAGTTAAAAATAGATTATGGAATTTTATCTTTTCAAACATGAAGCAAGTCAAGATATAAATGGGCATTAATTCACTTTCTTGCTTATTTTTGAATATGAATGTCAAAGAATCTGTAAAAAAATATTTCGAAATTTTTTGTGACACAAATATTTTTTGAGCGACTTCATTCCATAGATTCAAAAGTCCGCGCCTGATTTATTGTTACATAAAAAGAGAGTATCAGGTTTATTTTAACAATCTGACATATGAAATGCAGAACCCGCTAGAACAAAAACGGGTCTGGTGCAATTGATTTGTGGGACCTTGAAACAAATTTCGCTCAACACTGTAATAATTCATTACATTTCGCTGTTTATTACATTGCCCAAATCGGTGTAATACTAACTTAATAAATACATAAAAAGGATAATTAATTAAATTATTTATAATTTCAAACACATACAAAATTTTTTAATAAATCAAAAAACAAAAATGATTCTTTTATAAATATAAAAAACGTAACTTGATATACGAATTACTAGAATATGTAGTTTTAATTTCATATTCTTCTCAGTTTTATAGCACATTCATTTGTTAAATCGTCGTAATTTAATTTTTTTGTGTAAATCCTATCCGATAGATAAATGTCTTAGGAGGTAAAATATTTTTCAATTGGATCTCAAATAATTTTTTAATTATCATTTTAAATCTTATGATGATATTCAAAGTACTTTTTTGCATTGGGATTGGTAGACGTGAAATATATAAGAACCGTTTGATAATATTAAAATGAAAGCAAAAGAAAAAAAAGCGAAGGCATTTTTTTCTTTTGAAAAATCAGTTAGTGAGTGGTGCAGGATCCTGAACGCTCGTACCTTCTTGGGTCTGGTGGAATTGATTTAATTTGTGACAACCTAGAGAATTCTGATCTTTGTATTGCAATGAAATATGTAGTGAAGCTGTATCAATATATTCATTGGACATGTGTTCCATAACAGATAAATGTCAGTAAGCATTTTTTAAGCATGGACCATGATTAATGAATGAAAGTTTTAACAGCAAACACAAAATCTGTATTGCCAGCACATTTTTTAAACTCGAAGATGATCCTTGTACCTACGGTATGGAAACTAAGATATAAAGGATGAGATAAATTCACTTATTTTTGTTTTCAACCTGAAACTAGAAAATGGAAAAACAGTCCTATTTATGTCATACCCAGAATCGGTTACCAGTTTATCGGTTGAAATTACATCTTTAGAGGAAACGGCGAAATCATTATACCATTTTGAGGAAATACGATTTTTTCGATAATGTATAAAATATGTTTAAATTGGAGGACTGTTTATTTTACAGTTTCTTACACATTGAACTAATACATTAACAAAGATTACTACCTTTTTGAACATTAATTAAATATGGATTTTCAGCAACTTGGCATAATGTTGTGATTATCCTGGTACTCGAATAATTCCGCCATTTTCTTTGAGTCATGATGACAGTATGTTGCAAACTATAAATTATGAACTTCGGATAAAATTGGCTGTACAAAAATATCAATTAAATTTCTATTCTTTTATTGCACATTCATTTTTATAAATATAACACAAAACCAAATATTTTTCAGATTCCTTAAGCATGATGAACTAATTGCATAGATAGATTACTTTTTTTACGCGCATTTGTAAAACTATTTTGTTTGACAAAAGTTGCATTTATTATTAATTCTCTGCAGACTCAAACACGCTGCAATCTACATGATCCCATTGGCCACACCGGTGTCATGTTTTATCTGTATCATAATCTTCACAAATTTTACAAATTTCCACGTCTTTTGAAAAAAACCCATCAAATGGATAATTTTCTGAGTTATCCTCATGCGAGTTCTTTTCAATTCAATCATCGGCCGCAGAAGAAGATATTTCAAGTATTAATTGAAGACTGTAGGGTTTTTTATTAGGTTTATCTCCCAAAGTAGCTGTTGGAATATTAAACCATAAGACGATACTTTTTTATTCACTTTCCATCCAATATTTGCTTTATAGCTGCTTTAAGCTCGCCATTTACCTATTATGCCTTATCGCTTGTTGTTTTTCTTATGCGAGGAATCTAAAAAGATAATTAAAAAAAGTATTTAAAGTGAATAGATTTACTGAGTTGTACCTCTGCTATGATGGTATGACTCTAGTTTTGATGATGCCTTTATCCCAGTACAACAATATGGCGAACGATCCTTTTTCACGACAAATGTTGACTCTTATTTATAAAATTTATGATACAGAAATATAAATAAATATTAGTCGAATGTTTTTATATATTAATTATGGCATTAAATTTACACGGAAAGATTTTTATCTCGATTTATATATAAATCACTAATTAAAAAAAATAAGCTGTACAGGTTTGTTATAATAATTGTCATTGTTTTAAATGATTCATAATAATTTTTGTGGTACACTTTTTATAAAGAACTGCAGCATTGCAGAATTAACTAATTAATTGATTAAACTTTTTTCTTTTAAATTTATATTATTTATACAGACATATTTTTTTTCGCCTAGAGGACATTACAATATGATAGAAGACATTAAAGAAAGATAGGTTAAATACAATTAGAAAAGATGAAAAAAATTATTTAACACTCCCGCGGACCTAACCTACTTGAATGTAAAGACTTTTAGCGGACCGTTATGCCAATTATATATATATATGCTGCACCCACAAATGGGACAAAAATTATTTGATTTTCATCCGGTATTTTTATTTGCTCTTTTAGACATTATCTGCAAGCATTTTCAGTTGTTTAGAAATGAAAGCAGACACAGGGAGAGATAAAGAACGTCACTGATTTTAAAATACTCTTCTTTTGAGATTAACTTCCTTCACTGATTTTGGGGCAAATTCGATTTATATTTCCCTGTTGTTAATCTAGTAGAATAAGAATTCTAATTGCTCCTTTCTATTATAAAGATTTAATAAGGATTATAATTATTGTCAAAATTTGCCTTATATATACACAGGCCTTACATATGTTAATTTATCTCAATGTTACTGCAGATTTTGAATCGGAAAAAATATTTGTTCCTTCCACTACGTTTGAGCCTTCAATGCAAAGAGGACCAATTAACACCGAACCCCCTTATTAACAGGTATTTCAGATGTTTGAACATTTTCCATGATGCAGGCTCTTTTCCAGGGCAGCGTTGTGGTGTAGAACATTTGTAATTTGTCTTGCCATTGCTTGGTTCCAAAAATTATCAGCTCTAAGACCAGTTCTTCAAATTTCTGGAGGGACCGCTTTGCTTTTGTTTCGGCTGTGTCATGGGAGGATTCTGTATTCGAGATTGGATTCTATTTACTATCAGACAAACATGTTGACTTGGTTTACATTAAATGTGATTGTAGAGACCATATTTATTTTGTTCTTTTAAATGTGTGTGTGTACTAAATTCAGTTTTTCCGCATTCGAAGGATAATGTTCTGACCTTTGAAATTGAAGCTTAAAAAACATTTTTAATATCTGAGAGTGCGGGATTTCCTGAATTTATATAGTTATAATCTCTATAATTTTAATTGTCCAACATGAAGCTACAATATCAAATGAAAATCATTCAGATGAAATAAATGCTTCTGCAGCTTTCATTGAATCTTATTTTAAAATTATATGAACTCTGAATGCTTTTCCACGGCCACTTTTAATGATTTCCACCTTTCTGTGATGATAGTGTTGGTTGAATTTCTGGTCAAAAATTTAACAAAGAACATTTAAAAGCTGCTAAAAATTGAACATTTTGCCTATCACTATTTAAGAAAGCTACTTTCTTGCTTATTTATCATAAATTATAAAATATAATACAATGAGTATGAATTGCCAGCCCGTGAGTTGTTTGTCAATTATTTTTTATGTCATAATTTATCTGGAGGGGGGCAAAATTTAAGATAAATAAGAAAACTTAATTTAAACCTCATTCTAAATTTAAAAGACAATAAAAAACATTATTTATGCTCGCCTTGAGCAAAGTTAAACTATTATGAAATAGTTACACGTGGTACTTGATAATTCTCCAACTTTGTGTTATAGTATTAGTTCTTAGTACATGTAGTGCAAGTACTTTGTTTTCTTATTCAAAGAAATTATTTGCTCAGTATGAAATTTTTCTTGAAATTTAATATTTCATATAAATGAATGAGTTTAAGAAGACTCAAGTAATCTTCAAGTTTTCAATCAGTCTAAGGAGTTTCAAGTGATTCTTGAAATATCTAATATGCACTGGCAAGTCCGACTACAATATTTCTGTTACCTTCATGTTACCTTCAATTCATTTCGAGAGCGAAGAGAGAAAAATCATTAAAAATTTTCTTTTGAAATAAATTTAATAATAATGTTTTTTAAATAATTTTTATTAATGCAATTAAAATTGTTTTATTTTTAATCTTTAATTTAAGATTCATTATTATAAATATTACAGAATTTCAAGATCCCTTTTTTTTTTCTTAAATGCACTACTAAACGGCACCAATAGAACAGAAAATTAAATTAATTAATTGACTAATAATTAAGTTTTGAAGGTATGAAAATAGTGTATTATTGGCGGAATACATCAGTGAATAAAATTTCATACCTCTTGCATATTAAGAATTGACTGTAAAATCTATAACAAAATTTCATTTTTATAAATATGAAACAAATGAAGTTAAATAAAAGTTTAAAAAAATCAATAACAACTGTGGAAGTTTAAAAGCTCCAAGAAAACATTCTTATTTTATTTTGGAAAATGTAAGCCATTGACAAATAATAAATTGACAAAATAATCGGCTTTTAAGATTAGTAAATAAGCAATACTGCAAACAAGCATACTAAATGAACGAACCTAAAAGATAGAAAAGATTGAGCTTTTTAAAAACTCGCTCAAATACGAGATACGCTGGAACAGTATTGCAATGAATTAAATGAATTTACAAATGAATTAATATACACTGCATTGAATTTTTCAGTATTGCCAGTTTGTTGCTCACCTATAAGCTTATTTGAAAGGATATATTTTATTTGCAAAAAAGTATAAGAATTTCTCTTAGTTACTTGTATAAGATTGACTTTTCATTTAGATAAATACATTTCTGTATATGGCTCTTTCTCCAATAAACTGTGAACCTTATTTGAAGGAAATGGAGCTTACATGCAGGTGCCATAAGCATATTTGAAATTTGAGCTTCATATGATTTCATACAGAAAATTATACTATATTATTCAAATGATATTAATAATTCAAAATAAAAATTATCGGAAAATAAAAATAAATCCTAAACTGATACCCTTTATGTGTTATCCTAAAACGATCTTTACTTTTCAGCTGAAAGTAAAATAAATTCTCCTTTTTTTTTTTCCAATATTTTTTACATCCCATTCTCTCATGTTTAAAGTATAGCTAACAATTTTCCACGCATCTTTTTCTTTAAAAATAATAATTCAAATAACAAAAACTTTTTAAAAACTTTTGTACTGATCTATAATGTATTTCATTTCACCTAAGGGAGCAAAAATCATTCTTCTGTGGTAAGAAACATTGCAGGAAAAGTACTTACGTTTCAAACCTGCATATCTGCGAGACCTTTATTTATAACTTAACATAAATTTTACGAAACAAAGAACAAATTAATTTCCAAATTTTTAAGAGCATTAAAATTACTCAATTTTAAACTTTTTTTTATATATTTTGTTTACTATTATTGACTGCTGAATTTTAAAATGATTTTTTAATAGTTCCGTTTTAATACAATAAATAAAAAACATTAACTTTAGAGACATATCCAAAATATTTGCCCAACATTTCTTAATAATTGCATACTATGTCCTCAAACTTTGTTTTGCACTTTAGATTTCCGCCTGATGGCATAAACATTTATTCTTATCTATTCCTTCGAAAAAAAAAAGAAAGAAAAAAAGTTGATTCTTCTAGAGGGATACCAATGGAATTGGTATACCCAAAGGTTATCTTCAAGGTCAAAATATTGACATTATTTTATATTTATAAAGAGTTCTTCAACATTAAGAAATATATCGAGCGAAAACCTTCATATGAAGAAAATAGAAACAAAATTTTTAATATTAAAAAGTGTGGACTTATGTATATTCATATGTCTGTTTTGGATATACATTTTTTACAGTTTAAATAGAAACTAGATTTTTTCTTTTTCAGTTTGTATATTCAGAGTCTGGCAAAACATCCAGTAATATTAAAAGTAAATCTAAATCAATAACTAAACTAGAAATAAGTAATAAGCCAGAAAAATAGCAAATTCTAATAATGATAAATACATAGAAAGAAAATTGAAAGCTAAAATAATATTGTAACTGCTACTCCAAAGAGTTATAAAAACAAGCCGCAGGTTGGAAAGGGGAAAAAACAAAGGAAATATACAACAAAACCACTCCATCGATATTTCTTTAACTGTAACCTCAACGGACTCAAGTGAATGAGGAAAATGGAGGGCAAATCCAAGAAATAGAAGACACGTATGACTCGTTTTCCATTTGTGGATATTGACTCCCCCCTTCGATAGTGTGAACGCAGCAAGTATTTGGCTGCGAAGTTTGAACTTCATCTGAAATAGGCAATTTTGAGAATGGGTAGCAGGCCAGTTGGCCTAGGGTTATGATTTTAGGATCGGAACTCCGGTCTGCAGAAGTACGATAAATAAATAACGCTTATATTCCATAAACTCGCCAACGTTGAGGCTGTAATGTAAGTTTACAGCTGCAGCAAGCTCGCTTGCTGAATGCGAATACTGGGGAATGACGACACGTAGCCTCCGAAGTATCTTTCTCATCGGGGACGCATCCCCCCTCTTCCCCCAAATGTCCTACTTCCCGTGCCTTTGTTTCCCCTTTATCGCTCTCATATCCACTTGTTACGAGTCGTAAATATCTGAAACCAGAAGTGATCTGCTGACTCCAAGCATTTCACGATTCATTTGCTGTTGCTCATCACAGATTGGACCTCGCCAGCTATTTGCATGTTGAATATGACTTGACCAGCGCTTTTGCTGAGCAGATTTCTTTTTTTGATCTGATGAATTTCACCAGGCTTTAAATTTCCTTTATGCCTTTTCTACTTTGCATGCGAAGTATATAAAGAGAAAATATTGTAATGATCAAAATAATTAAGCTTCCAGATTTTGATTAATCTAATTTATTTAGATTTATTTCCCAGAATCCGAAAAGAAAAAAATCATTTTTGGAATTATGCGTGATTGTCTGAATATGATAACTAAAAAGGCAAAGTGCTAGGTGGATGAGTTTTGTGTACAATCTTTTACATTTCTGTGAAAGGTAGTGTGAAATGTGTTTTACAGGAAGTCTGTCTGTTCATTCTTGCTCGTGTGAATGGGATAACATAAAACAAGCAACTTGCTAGATGGTTAAACTTCTCCCGAGACCTTTCTTTGCGCTAAAATTCTGGATATATGTTTAATTTCGGATTAAATCCATCAATTCGCAAATTATCTATTTGTCTGTCCTTGAATGTATGGATACAAAAGCTCAAAAATGTAACAAGCTAGATTTCTATCGAATTTTGGTACAGGAAAAGGTGCAAAGTGCATACTCGATTATCTTAATCTATTGCTGCTAAGCGTAACACAAAACGCATCATACTCCATAAATATCCAAAATAGAGAAACTCGATTAATCCTTAGCGGATATACGGGGAGATAATAAGCAGTTCGTCGGCATAGACAGTACAAATCAGACATTTACAGCAGAGGTTTACATACTCGCCATATCTTATAGCTACGAATAATATCAATAAAATATAATGCAAAACTTTCATATAATAAGTGAGAATTTAAAAGCTACGAAGTATACAGAATTTCGAAAAGATAAAGTATATGAAATAATAAAGTAAAATGCAGAATAACAAATATAATATAAGATATAATAACAAAGAAAATAAAAGATAACCAAAAAGGAAAATATAGGGAAATATAAAATAGAGCATACAATAACAGAGTAAAGAATAAGATAATAGTATCAATAAAAGATAATTTAAACTACTATTAATAATAAGAAAATGTAGCATATATAAAAATAATTTATGACATTTTGCAAGGCAAAACATTGTTCAAAATCTCATTATGTAAGTATTATACTCTCTAAATATTATTATGTAAAAGAGTTTCTAATATATTTTGTACAATGTTCTTAATTCCAATTTTTCCAGTCTTATGCTGGATTAATTCCATTATTCCAGTATTTCTATAACTGTTTGGAAAGAATTTTGCTCGTATTAGTCTGTACTTAGGGCATAAATATAATGTCTGTTTCCCTCACCAGTACCGCAGTCACAATCTGGTGATCCCCCCCCCCAAAAAAAAAAAGATCGACTTTGATATATTGGAAAACAACCATGAGTATTCAAAATTTGAGTTATATGAAAGTCTCCTTGGCATCTTTTCGAATTCACTGACGACAACAAACAAACAAACAAAAAACTTGAATTATTAGATAACTCTCATTTAGCTTGATATTTTTGTATACCTGATTTTCTAATTTTAATTTTAATCCATGACTTAGGAATTTTTAGATAAACATCTATTATTCCTCTTTCAATTGCCAATCCGCATACTCGTTAGTAACGAGCAAATATTTTTATTATATAAATTAAAACATCCTTTCATTTGGAGTCGTTCTGATCAGTCAATATGTTAAAAGATGTTATTTATAACTTAAAATAGCATAAATAAATAATGATATCACGATATGTCGAAAAATATCGATATGCGTTGGACGATATATCGCGATGACGAAGTTCGGTCATTGCCCAGCTCTACTCGTTCCCATTATACCAATATGGGCCTTTTCCCAATGAAGTTTGTTGGGTAGAGGCCCATATCCATAAGTATACCAGATTATTCCGTTTCTGTTCCATAAGTATACGAGTAAGCAGCGGGGGAAAACTACTGTAGATTTTAGAAAGTAATTTTCTGTCTTTTTTATTTTATAAATTATTTCTAAATCAGCAATTTTCAGGTAATGGAAAGATAGTAAAAAAGGCTTTCGATCATACAAAAAAAAAAAAAAAAAAAAAAATCATACTTACATGTAGGTCGATAACTACAATTAATACAAAAAAAAATGATTTTGATTCAAATCAGGACTTTCTTCGTTATTTCCATTCCCAAGTCTTTTAGGGTCAAATAAATAATAACCATAATCTGCGCTCAATGTTTGTTACGTGACTCCAGTTGTACGTACGGGAATATAGAAATTAAAGTATTAATTAATAATAGAAAAAGAGTTAGCTCAAAATACTTTACATCGAGAATTTTGATGAAATTATTCAAATAAAGATAATCCGCTCAGTTAGTTTTACTTATTAATATTGAAGAATTAGTCATATTGTCATATTTTCTTTATCTCACTTGGGGTAGGAACCTATAGTTTAAGAAGACCTTATACAAATTTCAATAAATTAGGGCATAGGGAATTTTAATAGAACTAAAAACTCTAAAACTTTCTGGTTATTGATACTGGATTACTTAGTGATTTTATAGAATAAGAAATAATACAGTTAATTGAATTTCTGTTATTTCGTTAAAATATTTTCCATTCGTTCGCTCCATACAGTTTTTAAACTTGCATAATCCATATATATATATATATATATTTTTAATCTATAATATTTACTTCGTAAACTCTATCGAAATACATGCTATGTAAAATAGGTAAATTCGGAAATAGTTTTTATATGGTTCTGTTGTTTAAACATCAATTTAAAAAAAATCATTTCTATTAAGAAATCAATAATATATTATTAAAAACAATTTTTGTAGCAAAAAGCAATTATTAAATTATTCTCAGAACGTTTCTTAAGTTAGAATTTAAGGATGATAAAATATATTAAGTAGAGTATAAAATACTCGACGCTATCTAAAAATGCATTACTGGAAACTTATAATAAGTTTTTGTAATTTTTGCAAACAAAGAAAGCTTCTAAACTTGAGGAGGTAACAGTTTTGGAAACTGAGCATTCATAGCGTTGCATTCAATTTACGTCAGTAAATATTTGGAAACTTTCACAGTTGATTGTGATTTGTTACACTATGCTTCTACTCGGAATATTGATGTATCTTCGTGTACACGAACTACTGACGCTGTTTCAGAGCACGACATTTTTTCTTTCTTTTTAATGGTGAGAGGGATCGAACTGTTCACTTAACTGAATGGGATTTGATTTGAATAAAAATTCAACATTCATTCAGAACAATTTTAAACATTTTCAACATTCATTCA
>JAPMOR010024236.1:420970-485236 GCA_026543865.1 Argiope aurantia | reverse complement strand
TTCAACATTCATTCAGAACAATTTTAAACATTTTCAACATTCATTCAGAATATTTTTTAAATCCTTGCACTTCTACATTTAATCGTTTTCACATTCTTGTTAGAAAAAGGTTACATCATAACTCGTATAATAGTAAAATAAGTAAATGAATGAAATAAAATATAATAAAAAAGTTAACTTTTAGAAATAAAAACGAATCAATAACCGTATTTTTCAGCTTTCTTAGCACTTAAATGAATCGTTATACTAATACCATTATCTATCGATTAACTCATCCAAGAGAAAAAGGTTTAGAGAAAAACTTTGTGTATTATTGGAACTCTTCATGGCCTGATGAAATATAATTAACTCGAGAGTCATAACGAACGATATTCCATTTATAGGATAAACTTCAATTTTAGAACTATATGAATGACATTTTAGAGAGGACCTAGTCATTTCTAATTATTGTTAGACGATGGAGACGACACCAGAGCCATCGCTCCGACCTCTGAAGTTACACCAATTAGAGAGTGTTTGATTCACGACGGCAGATTTTTTTAATACACATATAATGCAGATCTTTGAAGAGAACGAACCTGTGTTTCTCTGACAGTGAAGTCGAGATTCTACCGTCAGGTAACTAACTACTTGTAAGAATCATTTGTAAATGTACAGAGATTGTAATTTCGCCGATCAGAATAAGTATGGTATCACTTAGATGTATTATAGCTATTGTGAACGCAAGCCTAGTCTGTGGCTGAATGAAAGGATGAAATATGCTTTTTAATATACAGTTTTTACATTCTCTTACTGGCAACTTGGGTTCTATAAGCGATGGGTTTCCATAGGGATAACTCTGGATGGAGAGACGCTACTAAGGAAATGGAGTCTTTCAGAGGTAATAACCATTATTGGAAATACATACCTATAGATACATAAAAACAGAGCACTAAAGAAACCTCGTTTTTTCAATAACACAATGTTCTGATTACATTGTGTTATTGTGCGCATTGCATTTTTATAACTAGAAGAATTTTTTGACCATCTTGTAAACAGAGGTCTTACCATATCGTTATTATCATAGAGCTATTATTGATATTCAAAATTATTACCAAAAATGAGTTAAATTTTGATGTATTCAAGTAAATGCATTAAAACAGTACCTTTGAGTGGTAATAATTTTCATTAAAATAATGTATTTAATTGCATTTTGTTTTGAAAATTCGTAAAAAGAAAAGAAAAAAAAAAAAGAAGCCATTGAATTAGCCTTTTATTCTAGCTTTTGAATAAGATTAAAAAAAAAACTTATAATTTTGTACATTTATATTCTGCCGTAAAAAGTAGGAATGCATCTTTAAAGAACTGTTCTATCAATATAGATCTTTTGTCGTTTCTTCTTTTAATTTCATAAGTCGTTTATTCGAGAATTAAACATTTAAGCTGTTTGACTTTAAAATTTGAAAGGGTTATGTCTACGAATTTACGAATGTAAAATTTACGAATTGTAATGTCTGAGACTTTTTACAAAATCTTTTGTTTTATACCATTTTAATGGTAAATCACTTGGTTTAAAAAACAACAGCAAAATAGCTACAAAAAGGGGTTTACATAAAACATCACTGCTTTGTCTGATATTTACTAAAGACATTTCTTATAACGTCCATTAGAATCAAGATTGTGTGGTAAAGTCGCAGGCTCGTAAATCGTTGCATCAAGATCCATTGTATACATATACTTGTTGTATGTATTGTCTTCGTCCTCTAACCGCGTTCAAGATTATCTGTTCCGTTCCAAATTAACCTTCATGTAGCTTTAAAGCTAAATGTCAATTTAATCAAACTCTATAGATTTGCTTAATTGCACTGTTTTTAGCAAATGTGGCTCTTTTAATTTTATTGAAGGATAATAAACTGTTCATTTAACCCTGTTTTACATGACAATTTTAGACACTAGTTACACTAACTTTGCTCCCTTTTATGTTATTTTATTGCCAGATTACCCTTTTAAGCAACAATGTGCGTGAAATTCGTCCAATTTGCAAATATCACGCTTGTGACAAGCCTTTTAAATCCTACTCGTTTAACTTAAAAATCGATTGATATGTATGAATTACAGGGAAAAATAGTGTGAAATCAATCATCTAGATACTCTCCTTTTTCTCTAGAAGAATGCAGACGATTAATCATCCAGAATTAGGTCATTAACCATCAAACTTAGTAGTAAGCTATCGGATTACACATTTCACATTCATTATCTTTAAATTTGAAAAGGATATTTGTTTAGGGTTTTCTTCTTTATTAAATATTTAATTTTTCTAAAATTGAGTTTAATTTCAATTGGTTGTAGAAAATTTATTTGAAGGATAAGATAATTTATTACAAAGGAGAAAAATACGCAAATTCCTGCAAGAACGGATATTTAAATGAGTGCAATTAATAATGTGCAAACGATTTTAAATCTTTCTTTAATTTAAAGAAATTCCTAATTAGAAACTGTACCATTTTACGAAATATTACATTAATAATTGTATTTGCGCAACTGATAATGAATTAATGATTTACTGAGTTATTATATCATTGTTTAATTTAGTTATATTAACGCCCTGCTTGAAAGCAACACTAGGGCTGTTTTGGGACGATCCTTGTAATTTTAAAACCCGTTCAGAATGACAAGGACGACACCTGGGCTGGCGAAATAACAAAAATAAGAAATAACATACTAAAGCAAATGTGAATTGAATTGGAGCTCTGCATAAGTAAAAGTATATTTAGATAGATGAAGAAATTAATTTCAAATCTCATGTCGAGTTCTTCATTAATGTCTTTTCCAGTCTGAAAAGCAGTCCAGGAGCACACGCATACTGTTATAAACAGACGAAAATACAGATTTTACATGATACAATAAATTATGCGAAAGGCGAAAGTTAGGTGTATTAACATAAATTTAGAAACAAATAATTTCAATAACTTAAGGATTTAGATTATCTTTATGATTTCGAGACAGAATATATCTATGCCTCGATTATTTAGACATTCGAATTTTTTAGCATGAAACTACAATACAGAAGGCAAACAATTAGAACAATTCTGGTATAGAAATAATCCAATGAAATATGCTAAATAGTTCAGTTAACAGACTAATTATTGCAGATTTTTTTCTATAATTTTTCCTTCATTTTCTTTATCCTATCTTCATGGCTTAAAGTTTTTTTTTTTTTTTATTTATCACTAAACGGTAGTTTTTTTTTTTTTTAGACTCTTTGTAAATCTAAATATATAACATGAGAATTATGGAAGTAAGCACTCGAAAAATAAAAAAATAGTTTTAAGGAGAATGTTGAAGATACTCAAGGAAATCACATAAATAAAGCAATAAATATGTTTAATAAACAGTTTTTAAAAACACATTTTTATTAGTTTACTGAAAGTAGAATTTTTTATTTTAATAATTCTCTACTTTTGTGTCTTAATATGAAACTTCAAATCAATTTTTAGCTTAAAATTCTCTACCAGATGGTACCATCCATATGGTAGCAATATTTAATTAAATTAGTCGATTAATTGAAAATCCAGCTTTAAAATGCTTAAAATATCGCATTATCACCCTGAACACACGAATGAACAAAATTTCAAATGTCTAATAACATATGAAATGATAAGAGTGAAAAATCGATAGCAAAATTTCATTTATACGAATATGAAATAAGCCAGGTTCAATGAAAAGTGTTCAAAAAGCACCATTAAATAAACATTTATTCCTGTTTTTACTTTTGTACAAAATTCCGTTGAAAAATTGTCCTCATAATATTACTTCATTGTCATTTTTATCGTTTATTTTTATTGCTTTTATCTTTCTGCTATAATTACAGTAGCAACATTTTATGCTAAACATAACTGAGGTTGTAAATTAATTATATGAATTACTGTGAACCGAAGACGACTTGGATATTATTTTGTGATAATTCTAACTTTTGATTATCTTTATCATCCATAAATATAATGCAGTTGCTAAGGGATGTATGAATCAGTTCTTTTATTACTGTTTTGCTATCAGTGTTATATGTATTCCATAGCTCATATTGAGTCTGTTGTAAAAGCAGTAGCATATAAAAAATAATTTTTTTTTGATTATATAGTAATTGTATTTTGATACAAATTGAACTTTTCTTATTCATCGAACTTGATGTTTGAACCAATTGTATGACTCAATTTCCTTTAAACTTGCACATCCATTTTAATTCAAATTGCAATCATGAATATTGTAATAATGTAAAACCAAATTGTAATAATGTAATTTTGTATTTTAATATTAACGATTTGCAACATTACTCCTCTTTAAAAGGGCATGATATGAAAAAATTATAACACGTATTTTAATATCTTTAGTAGACAGTTTAAAAATGAAAAAATATTGTATAGTAACTGAATCACTTTAAACTTTCAAAACTTATTATATTTTATTTTATACTGATTAGGATTAAATTTTCTGTGATATTGAAACAAATACATATCATGAAGATTATTTTAGCTACCGTCTGCCTAAACGTCTTATAAATAGTATTGGAGAGAACAATATTTTTAATTTAATAGTTGTATATCAATTTTAGTTTTGATTTCACTGAATTTAATTATTTCATTTACCTCAACAATAACAATTCATTAAGAAAATAGGTGCATAAAAATTGTTAAAATTTTTGTTTAATATCCCTTTTTTGTTTCGTATAATTAAATGATTGTATAAACAATTTTCCTCATGCAGGAGTACAAACCGATCTACCTATTAAAAATTTCATTTTTTTTCTTTTATATATTAACAAGGAAGATGATGTTCAATATTTCTAAATTATATGAATTCTAATATTAAGGCTACTTCATTGAAGTTTCCTTATTTAAATTTTCTCTAATGACACATATAAAGAAAAATATACGATACTGTAATATAAGAATAATAGCTTCATTTATGATACATAAAATGAACAATTTAGGATAAACCCTGAATACGAAAATTCAGCTGCAACTGCTATTGACTTCCATGCAATTGACTTTCATTTAAATACTACAACGAAATGCCGTTTGAGAACGTAGATTCGATGTGGAGTTGATTAGATAATTATTATTTTCTCAAAATGAATTGAAATCGGCATGATAATACAGATTTTGGGGAGTTTATAGAGGAAAGCATTCGTAGAAGTTGAATTTGAGTTTCTAAATTTAATGATGTGGAAGGTCAATAAGTTTCTATTTCAAGCGGTCCACTGACTTTGTAAATAGATTATCGACTTAGCACTTAATGATTATCTCTCCCGCTTACATTTCGGGAGTTCGCATTCCTCCCATACCATTAAGCAGTCCCAGAACCACTGGCCATTGGCCAGTAGACTAAAGAAAGGCGACATTTCCAATCGAGAATTCAATTCTCCAGCATACATTAACAAATTGTTAGACGAAACAGATATTGATGAGAGCATTGATTAAACAGAGCGTATTTGCTTTAGCTTCGGCTATGAGTGAATCTATAGAAGCTAAGTCTAAAGGCAATTTTCCGTTAGAAGCTGCTTTTCCAGTCGACCACCCGCTGTAATCTCCGTCAAGAGCTATGATTGCCAGGTAGGCATGCTTTCTCCCAACCCATATCAATCAGGCGGGCAGATGCTCGTAATAGGCAGCAGCTACTTTCTTGGCAACCTATTGAATAACACCAATCAATCATTGATTAGCCTCCGCCTTACTTCCTCAGTGGGGGTGGATGTTTGGGCTCGCATACTTCCTCGCTCTCCTTAATCTATTACAAAAGGGCCCCGAAGAGGTGTCACATGTTATAAAGTAGTAGATGGTGTCGTCTATTGGCATTGTTTGTTGAGACATCCCTACTGATTTATGCAATAGAAAAGGCTTCAAAAATTTAGGTTTACAATTTGAATAGTTAATAACATAAATAATCCGCAATAATCGCCAATATTTTTCAGAAATCAAATTCATTAATGCAAATACAGAACCTTAACAGTAAACGGAAGTTTCATATTGCTTTATTCAGTACTTTTTCCACTTTCAAGGGTCGATTTTTTTTAAAAATTGCAATTTAGATGAAACGATTGCCAATATAATGATGCTGTCACGAGCAACTTACTATGTATTATTAAATTGAGTTCGCGCTGACTATCGTTAAAATTAAATAAAAGAAATATCTTTAATTTGGAAACAGATGACTGAAATTTACATAGTTGCTTCATTAAAAACATTAAAAAAATAATTTAAATAATTTTTTAAACTTATAAATATGATCATGGAATTTCTTGAAGAATAAAAATGAATAGAAGGCTTTCCAGCAATTCCATTTAGGCATATTATTAAAATAGTACACACGCTTGTAAATGTAATGAAATGCATTCCTAGATATAAAATGATAATAAAAATTAATTGTCTGGCTTTAATTAGATTGATGACCCGTTTTGAAGCTTTACTGCTATATTGGGTAGAGCTATGCAACTTTGAACCGTGGTTTCATGTAACGATGACGACATTGAGTCGCAACTCATTTCAAACTTCCACTGCACACTTGTGGCTAGAAACTAGATTCCGACTAACTAAATGGGCTCCAGGCACACGTCTAGCAGGCAATTTTAGCGAAAATGGATTTTGAATTAAAATCGCTGCCATTAAGCCACTTTCACACATATAATAAATAGATAAATTAAGAGTAGAATAAGTGAAGAAATATTAATAAATGAAATAATTAATTATTAAAATGAAATAATTAATTATTAAAATGAAATAATTAATTATTAAAATGAAATAAATAAATAATAAATATTACTGAAATGAAATAAATTAGATAAAAATAGCAAAATGTCGAGAAACTAGATAATAAATTCTGTAATTAATGGGGTTTCCTGTCCATAAATTTGTTAGCAAAATGAGAAACAAAATAATAAAGATTTCGCGGTTAATTATATGCTTGCTTGATTCTTTCACTTAACCATCTTAACTGATAAAATTTATGGAATTCAGCGTTGACTTTTGAAAATTAGGTTAGGCAAGATTTTGTAGCAGTGAGGAAGATTAAAAGAGGCGAAGGTGAGCTACATGATTAGAAGACGCTGACTAGCAAAGAAATGAGTGGGCGGTTTGATCATTATAGACGAGGAACGTACTTCATCATTCTTTTATTTTCCACTGCTTCGCAGAAATTCAGTTTTACAACCATCTCTGTCTGACAAAATTAATAAATTTGTTGTTTAAGTATAGGTAGGATAGTTGTTAAATTATCATAAATTTGATAGTTTTAGAATGAACAGGTTTTTCAGGAAAAAGATATAGACCGATGTAAAAGTTTGATTTAGGGTTTTTGAATGAATTTTAGTTTGTTTAGGAGGATTTCTTGAATTCTTCCACCTTTTTTAATTCGAAATAAATTCGTGGTCCTCCTTGCAGTTTCCAAAATTTTCTAAAATGAGCAAGTGTGCAATGGCAAAAGACAAAAAACAGGAATATCGAGAAAATAATTAATTATAAATATAGCAATAATATAATAGTAGGATAAATAAAGATACACTTATCTTAACGTATTTATATTTATTTAAGACTTTAAAAATCTTTATTTTAGCTATTCATTAGGCTTGGACTGTCGAATCTGCCGAAGAAAAATTCTTTGCTATCAAAAATTCATCATCGCAATCACCTGTAGAGTCGTATTTCATAGCTTTAAAACTCCTGGTTGGTTTAATTTTGTTAAATTAATGCCTCTTTTTGAAATTACGGGATGCAGGATTGATATTTCCAATATGCACCTTCTCTGGTACTGTGTGGAAATATTAATGGCCTCTAAATTTTAAACTGCGGTCAGTAAATGAGGATGGCACTTGAACTGACACACACTTCTCCGACTTTTGACACTGAGCCAGAGGGTAGGTACTTGGATTGACTTATTTAATGTATACTAGATATGCATTCGAAATGGATCTTTGGAGAATTCGGAGCTCAAAAGCACGATCTTTATGATTCAGTTGCCATAATTTCGTTTCATAGTATTCTCTTAAATTAAAGCATAATCTCATATTTGTTTTTGAATAAATTTAGGAGTGAGAAGAACATACATACTAAAATAAAAGATTGCATGCTATACATGCTATATCGCCTTATTTATAGTACTGCCACATATCTTTAGTAGTGGACAATTGAAAATATAGTAAATAGTGGAATAAAATACATGTTTTAAGTTACATTATTCGATTGAATGTTACATCATAGTATTTATAATTGTTTTATGTTAATTTTAAATTGTGGAGAACAGTAAAAGGATAAAAACGCATCTTAATTCAAATTATCTAACTATTTTTTAAAAATGAAAATTCATTTTAGAAATACAAATTTAGATCAAGATATTTTAATGTAAAAGAAAATAATAATAATATAAAACCATATTAAAAATTGTTGTTCACCTTAATGCTACTAATATTTTCTGAAGAAATTATATAACTAGAATAAACTAACAAATGTAAAAGATTTCAAACGTTAGATTTCCATTACATTTCTCCTAGAAAATTCGATTCCATCAATGAAGTTTAAAATTAGGAAATATCATTCGCTTAATTTTGAATTGCATCTATTATTTTCTGCGTTAATCGTTCAGATAATTATAGACGATTAACATATAAATAATGTTAAAAAAAGAAAATTAGTTCCATTTTCCTCAAGGAATTTCATTTAAATTCTTTAAGGCTATCGGCAAAATCTAGAACTTATTGAACTATGACCTTTGGCATCAAATTAAAGTGGATAGAGAAATTAGTTACCTGGGGCCCAAAAATTTGGACAGCATGTAATTTTCAGACAGATTCTTTAATATTTGCAAAGAAAAAATAAAAATCTCCTCTTGATTTATACCACCTTATTAAAATTTATCCAAGAACTTCATGAAAATGAAATTCAATATTAAAATAAACACATGAAAGCGCGTATCGCACACTTATTTTTGTTTTACAGCAAAATCTCTCTTAATAGAGAGTAAGTGATTCTTGACAATCTCGGAAAAGAAATTTTCTGTTGGAAATGTATAGTGTTAAAACTTACCTTTTCATTTTGTGTGAAACCATCTATAAAGTTGTAGCATGCGATGTAAACTGGTCATATTTTTCTATATATCGGCCACAGTTAATTGAATAATATTGAAAATCTTAGATTACTTTCAATTAAAATTAATATACATAATTTTATATTTAAAAATGCTAAATACCGATGAAAATAACGAATTGTCTAATGTTACGACAGATAGATTCAGATGTCTGCTTGTTTAAGAAAATTGTAACCCAAAATTTTAAAGAAATTCACTGTTGATGTTACCGTTTAGCTGGAGGCTAGTTGTGAGAAATTTTCTATATTTTGCTTTCGTATTTACTTTTACATTATATATATGTATATAATATTTCGTATAGCATTTAAAACTGATAAACATTTTTTATTTTGCATGTTCTATAATTTAAAAATCTTAAGCGATTCCGTTGCATAAATAAAGAAACGAGGATTCCTGTACTGCTGTAAACCGACCTTAAAAACTTTACGCGCATTTCTATCCTTCAAATTAGTCCGAAAACTGCAAATAAATTAAAATTGTTATCCCTAATTAATTTTCATAATGCTTTATTTTTGCTTGTACATTTGCGACTGAAGAAAAAGTCTAAGAAATTATATTACTTTTTATATGCCTTTATTTAACTTGACCTGTTTCATATTTATACAGATGAAAATTTGTAATCAATTCTACACTTACTTTCTTGTGCATCGGAGTATCGAAATTCTGTGCACTTATATATTTTCGATGGCAATACACTACTCCAACAATTTCAAATTTTTATTATTAAATAATTAGTTTAATTAAATTTTTTTCTCATATTAGCAGCCCCAGCGATTGCTTTCCCAGCGAAATGATTTCAAGATTCTTTAATATTTATAATAATGAATTATAAAAATGCCTAAAAAATAGAAAATAATCAAAATAATTTTTTATCGCATTAGTAAAAAATGTTTTTTATCTTTTTTAGAAATTTATCTCTTAATAATCTTTTACTCACGAGTGGTGGAAAGAGTGATTAAAATTCCTTTCTAAGTCGTTCGACTTTAAAATTTTTGTGCATGCATTTCAAAATTTTATACAATATTTTATTTTCCATGTTCTACAATTTTAAAGTCTTCGGCGAAAAAAACCCAAGTAAAATAAAAAAAAAAAAAAAAAAAAAAAAAAATGGTATTTCTGGTTCCTCGCCGAATCAACCTTCAATACTTTTCAATACTTTACATAAGCATTCTTATGTTTTGCGTATAAATAAGCTTACTTCTAACAGCATGAATGCTTTCTTTATTTATTTTGTGTGCCCCTTGTCTTTATTCTTCTCAGCCGGGCGTAGTCCTTTTTGAAACTTGTCGCACTGAAATATAAATTATAACATCTCTTATTCATTCTCTTGATGTGTCCTGTACTTTCATTCCTATTTCCATCCGGGTGAAAATTCTTTTTTTCATTTTTTCACCCCTTATTTTTTTGTTGCTTTTCCATACATTTTTTTTTACAAATGTCATCGTAATGAAAAGGAAGACGCCCTCGTCTATATCCCCCACTCCTCCCCCCTTTTCCGCTACCGAAACTGATAACCTAAAGTACAGCATCGTGTTCCGATAATGCAATGGAGTTACCCGTTTCTGTTTCATAAAAGGCAGACGAAATTAAAATAATAAAAAAAAGCGAAAAAATGGATGAAGGAGAAGGAGGGGTCGACCTCTTGATGAAGAGGTTGATTGGGGGCGGCCTATTATACCCTCCCCCCCCCTTCAAAGTGAATCGATGCTTTAAAAAATGCACGTGGGTGTCGCGTGCCTATTAGAACGGTTGAGCGGCGGCGTGAAATGAGTTGGATAAAATCATATGAAATATAGCCGCAGGAAAAGCCCGGCTCGACCCGTAATGGGTAACGACCATCTTGGCCAATCAATCATCCCTCTCCCCACCCGCGATACTCACAACGAAAGTGGGAAAGTGAAGAATTTTCGAATAAACTGGGTGGGTGGGGGTGGATGTGGAAAATGCTGAGACGCTCAACAATTGTCCCCTGTGGATCAATATTAAAAACCCTTCAAATGAATCATTATTGTTTGTCGGGGTTATGAAGGTGAGGTGGGAAGGGAAAAATCATCAAAAATGGGATTCTCATGTTCCCCCTAAAACGATCTTTAAAATTTATTTTGGGAATGAATTTGACTTTACGATAAGAAGTGTAATGCATTTATGGATGGATAATAACTTTTGATGCTTTTTTTTCTTTTCGCTTATATTTATTTATTTGTCTTTAATCTGAAGAATAAAAAGCAGAATAGATAAATCTTTCGCAAAGATACGGAAGCTGGCTTTTGTTTAAATGAGTAAAAGGTTGTGTTTTATATGCTTAGCATAAAATTACTTTTAAGAAAATGAAATTAAAAAAAGATGTTTTTCATAGTATATTTAAAAAGCGGAAAACATATCTTTTAAATTATAAATCGTGAAGCATGAATTAATGAAAGCAATGCAATGAGAATATTTAATTTAATTGAATTGAATTGTCAGTTTTCCGCTATACAAATTTTAAAAACCTTTTAATAAATATTTTAAAGATCATGATAAGTTCATTACGTCTTTAATGATTTCAATGATAAATATTTTCAGCTTTTAAACTCATGAATTATTGGTGTATTTTCTTTATTTAATGACTGCATTGTTCAGTGAGGTAATAACATTTTTACTTTCTCTTCTATGAAGTACAGAAGAAAGATTGTAATCGTTAAAAAATTCCATCTCGAGAATTTGACGAATCTCTACGTTTTAGACCCCCTTGAGTGCAAAAAATACATTATTGGCCTTATGTCTGTTTACCAGTGAACACGATGATTCAAAACCGCTTTGAACTAGACGAATGAAATTTGGTAAATGAACTTACGACCAAATTTATAGGTTTCTATCAAATTTTTAACGAAATCATTCTCAAGAAATCTGTCTGACTGGCTATTCAAGTACAAATGAACTTGATAACTGCAAAATTCAAAGAAACTAGCAAATAAAATTTGGTGCACAGGTTTAACATCTAAAATTTACATTCTTATCAAATTTTGAACCACATCTGCCAGTCTGTACTTTCGCATGTATGTAAACGCAATAATTCATGAACTCAATGACTTAAATCAAAGAAATTCGGCATGCTATCTTCTGACTACAACCGTGCCAGATTTTTGAGATAAAGGGCATTCAAAATACATTTTGCAGCAAAAACGCTAGACGCCATATTTCGATACTATCATATACCAATGTCATGAAAGGTATTCGTGGTCTCATCCAAGATCCACAGTTTTACGCGGAATAAAAGCTTCATTTGAGAGTATGCGAAAATTTTTTGGTAAGACCGCTCCCACTGGGTTTATTTTGTGGTTGATTATTTTTGTGTGTTTTGTCGATTCTCATTTATTTTCAAAAATTTTGTTCTGTCTCATTTTATTTATTTGCACTCGTTTTGTGTATTTCTTTTCATTTGTGTCGATTTTGTTTCATGCCATTCTGCAAGTTGTTTTTGTATGGCGCATTAAAAAAAAGTAAAAAAAAGTCATAATGTTGTTTACTACCAGAAAGAAAATTCATTCATTTATTCAAAGAAATATTCATTAAAAATTAATATACATCATGAATGTAATTTAAATTCGGATTCATTTTATTTATATCAATGCTCCATACTTTTTTAGTTTCCGTGTTCAGATTTTTGACGAGAACGTTTTTCTACCTCTTAGAGTATTGGTAAAAACGTGTTTTGAAAAAATTCTTTTCATTTAATATTTTTAAAAGATATTAATAAAATTTTATTGGATTTCATTCTTCATGATTTTATTTTGTGAATTGTCTATTTCTAATCTCACTGGAAATTTCAGCTCTTACATTGATTGGGTCAGTTGTCCTTTTTTTTCAGTTTCTAAGTTTCCTTCTATTTTCACAAGTAGCTATATTGCAGAGTTAAACTTCTTAAACCTTTTCCATTCGTGATTCTAATTTAGTAGTAAAAATATATTTCAATAATTTAATTTTAGTTTTTGAAAAAGATTGCTGTTTTTGTCTGCGAATTCGAATTTTTCATGATCTCAAATATGTATATGGGTAATAGGAACAAATGAAACAAATGCAGTATTAATTTGTGATAAGGAAAATGTGTTTATTTGCAATAATTAATGACATTTTCAATTATTCCGCGTATCTTTATTGAAGAATTAGCCAGATGTATTTGCTGTTCGTGCTTCGAACAATTCAATTGGATTCTGTGTTCATACTTTCACCCAGTTGCTTTTAGCAGCTCATAAATTGTATCTGGTGCGTTATTCACAATTTAACAAGCGAGCTTACTATAGAGTTTCATGTAGATAACAACAAATTTCTTTGCAAAAGTATTGGAACTAATTCATAAATATTGAATACAAATATGATTAAGAGTCGTTCGCAATTTTATACAAAAAAAGTGAAAATTGAACGAAATTGGAGGATTAAGAAACTCTGAAATGGAGTTATGAAAACAGTATGCAATGAAGAGTATGAAAGAACAGTATGGAACGTTTTATCTTAAATTATCAATTTTCCTTAAATTTTCTTATTATTAGTAATTTACTTTAAATTTTCTCTGTGTATTCATACATTCGAAATGGCGAAAAGTATCATCTGTCAAAACAAGATCGTGAATGTGGAAAGCTGTAGAAATCCCGGTCTATAAACAGGGCTTAGCGACCAATACTCATTTAGATCTCATCACCCCACGATCTTCATCCGCCCGGGAAGAACCCGTCTCAAAAATCCGGAAAATCACCCTTTCCCGAATACTATAAATTACTGGAGTTATCTGACGGTGGCGATTCCGTTTTCTAAGCTTTCACCGCGTACATCCGTTATGCGCGTTGACGTTATCACGAGCGACCTTCGCCCTCTTGTTTTGGAAACCCCCCAAGCATCAACTGTCACCTCCTGCGGGGAACAATGAGTTGCACAGACCACTCAACTCGATATATTAACACTTTGACCTCCCCCACGGTTGCTTCCCGTTTTATATGCAGCATCCCCCTCCATATAGGAGGGAGGAACGCGTGTTGCCAGGAGACGCGTGTTTATCCTTCCCATCCCGGGATGCTTATCCCAGTCTTTTATGCTGCATTTACGCAGATATTGGTGTTGTTTGGTTTTTATGTCCCTGGACATAATGCAGACATCGTAAAAAAATATTGCTCCGCTGTCTCTCTTTGGGTTACCCGAAATCGGGGTGGGAATCGGGGTGCGTTCCAACTTTCATATTTGGTAATTTAACTCAGATTTTATTTATATGATTTTCTTGTTATAAAATATGTTTAATGGTACAATACGGAAGACAGCCTTCATTTTGTTATATTTAAAATTCTTAAAACATTTTCGTGTCATTCTGCTGACAAATTTTCCCAAAAATAAACTTAGCAGAGAAGATAATTGTAATATTGATTGAAGTACTCGAAAATAGAATTACCCTAGTCACTATATTTATACTATAAGATTTTAAAAAAATTTTCCCATTCTGGTTTTTACTATAATCTCCTTTTTTCCCGTGATTTTCAAGTATATTATCCCGTAAGTCAAGTATTTTTTCCCGTGATACAAGTAATTATTGCATAATTCGTTTCCGTATCAATATCAGCTTAGAAATACTTTAAGACGGACTTAAAATTACTGAGAAAAAAACAACATTGTTTTGACATTAATGCTTCATAAG
This sequence comes from Argiope aurantia, assembly GCA_026543865.1. Taxonomy (NCBI): domain Eukaryota; kingdom Metazoa; phylum Arthropoda; class Arachnida; order Araneae; family Araneidae; genus Argiope; species Argiope aurantia. The sequence goes on along the minus strand of JAPMOR010024236.1, from coordinate 470,469 downwards.
AGCCTTTTTTTTCTTGAACTGGTGTCACTAATCTATGATATAGGATAGCATTCTCAAACTTATTTCACTCCATCTTTATATTCGTCCCCCTTTTTTTTTTATCAAACATTGTTATTAATTAATAAAATACATTCACAGTATTTACACTTCAATATTTCAATAAATGTATAAAAAGAAGTATGAATCTAAAAACGAGAATGGGGAAAGTTCGAGAATACTCTCTTAGTAATTTTATTTAAATAGGAAGTCTTCCCATGAAATTATTATAAGTCCGGTAACGCAGACAGAAAATTATGGTTTGCTACGCACTATGTGTCAAAAAATATCCTAGGTGTTAATAAATTTTTTATAGTTTCTATAATTTTTTTTCCAAAATATCGCTGAACGGTTGGGTTTTTTAAAAAAAATTTAATTATAACTTAATTTATTCTATTTAAAATAATACATTTTAAATTTAATTTATATATATAAAAATTTATTATATTTTTTTAATGATAACTTTGAATTAGAGTAAATTTGCTTCAATTTAAGTTCAAACCTTGGTAATTATTGGTCACTTGGTGTAAAATGTTAATTGATAAAACTGCTGCTTCTGTTCAATCCAGTATGAAAAAATTTTCATAGTTGGTGAAGATATTAACCTTTTACTTCTACCGAGATTAGTTACAAAGACAGAGAGCTTCCGAAAATGTGAAAAAGATTGGGCGACTGATATTTGATATTCCTCAAAGGCATTTTAACATATATGCCGTAAAATGATTTTGTTCATTGACCCTTTAAATAGATGCAATACAGAAGTGCTCTTTTTTCATGATAAGTCAAAATATTTCTCTCTTACAGGTCCTATTTAATCCTTCTAGGGGCCCTTAGGTTATATAATCCCCTGGGCTTCCTCCTTAAATTCTAAAATCAGATATTTTTTATTAATTTTAATTTTAATTTCTATATATTCAGTTTTAAGTTACAAAATTTGACAAACTGAAATAAAAAAACTTACAATTTCAGGTTATTTGGAAGGGAGTTAGTTCTGTCTCATCTATAGAAAATTCAAAATTTAAATTTACAAATAACTTTAAACGAAATTTTAAAAAAATGCAAATAATTATTTAAAGGATTACAAACAAAATATTTGGAAAATTTAATTAAAGTTTTTCAACACAATTCAAACAGCATTTAATTATAAGATCAGACATTTTTTTTAATTATATAGCTACATATCCTTTTAGAATTATAAAACAGCGGAAAAAAACTTGAAAAAGGTAATTCTCAGGAATGTTATTAGATTAACTTTACAAAATTTACACGATATCTAATTTTATCTGAATAAGCTCGAGAACACAACTTTTATAAATTTAATGAAAACTCAGAATTAAATCACTCTATAAACATCACAAAATATCAGGACTTTGGGGTCCCTAAAATCGCCAGGCCCCTAGGCAGTTGCCTACTTTGCCTTTTTATTAATCCGATCCTGTTCTCTTTTTTTAGGTTGGGGGAGAAGACCCGACATCTGCAACGAAAAATGCAAAAAATATTTTTTTACCCTAAAACTATTATTGACCAAATAATTAAAGCCGATGAATCTTTTCATTCATTTATATGAAGGTTGTCCTAGAACTTCTGTTTTTGAATTCAATGACGTGCGTTACAGACTGTTTAACCTATCAGCAACGAAAGCAAGGTTGATTCTAGCGCTAATACTTCAAACCGTAAATGCAAGTCGATTTCATGTCCTAAAATGTCACCTTCTGTTGCAAAAATAGTTAGGTTATGGGAAAAATCCCATGGAATGGGTTGGGTACCTAATCGATTTGCTCGAAAGACGAAAAGAGTCCCAACTCCAGAATCCCTCCTTAAAATGACATCTTGCAAATACGGTTCTATGACTTTTGCGTACAGTACACTTTGCGTACCAGTCATAAAATTGTGAATCAATAGTCTCGTTTACAATGTGGTTGTGTTACTGATAAGTGTCAGTTCTAGAAGAGGTTACAACATTTTAAACGATATCTAAAAGTGTCAGATTTGGCGAAAGTTAACATGATGTTTAATACAATTTCGAATACTTAATGACATGTTGTTGAATACAATTTCACTCGTTTTGATACTATCTGAATACTTTCCACTTGGTTTTCTATGAAACATTAATTGCTTTTCAAAGAATTTATTCAAAAATGTATGATAAAAATCATTGAGGAATAATATTTCTTCTGATATAAATAGTGTATCCACTTCGAAATAAAAATCATTTCTTCTAGATTTTAAATATAAATGCATTACTTTACATAAATATAACGTTTTGCATTAAACTAAAGAGTTTGCGTTTCATTAGTTTTTGCTTCATTTCTTCTTGATTCATTTATTTAATTCTATAAGTTCGAACATTAAAATATATGTTATTTAAATATAGGCACTTAAAAAAAGGTTGTTTCTTAAATTTAAAGTACAATTAAATGAGGTTAGTTGTATTGGAATGATTTGTAAGGAGGGAAAAGTTGTAAAAGCAATTCTTGAAATGCCATAAGTAGCAAGAAAAGCTTCCAACTACGGATGTTAAGTTTCCATGCTATATCAGTTTTTAAAAAATCCGTTTCCAGAGTAGAACGCCATTACAAATTTAAGCTTTTCTGATTATCATCATAGATTTCATTTAAGTGTTGTTACATTTTTTTTAAAAAAAATCTGTATTCTGATAAAGATAAATTATTTGTTCATTATATGACTTTGCATTTTGTATATGAAATATTGTAAGTATACGGTGAATGAAATAAGCAGCTTACTAAATCAGAAGTATATTAATATTTTGCTAACTGATCATTTGTATCTGCGAAAATTTGTAGGAGATATTAACTGAATTCAAATTTAATTTTCTTCTAGTTGCACTATTTATTAAACCACAATCCAAATTTACTATTAAAAAATAAAAGAGAATTAAGAAAAATGATTTTTACATTAATATATGTAGTATATGTTCTTCAGAAACTTTAATTTTATTAAAGATCGTTCTTATATGTACAATAAGTCATTAAAAATAGTATTGACTAAAGTTCTGGTAATACACTCTTCAACAATATACATCTACACCTTTATTGAAATGTTTACTGATTAGTTACTGATTAGTTACTGATTAGTTATGCGTTTTTTTTATATATATTTTAAACAATGTAATTATTTCTAATTTCAGAAGAATTCATGGCCATTTTAAACCTTCCAGGGGCCCTGAGATAATGCAAATCTCGAAGCTCCTTTTACCCTCCAAATTTTTTATTGATTTTAATTTAATTTTTATTCAACAATTTTAAATAGTAAATTTTGAAAACTGAAGTCGCAAATCCCTTTCTAAAAAGTCCATTTCAATATTGTACAAATAAAAAAAGTGCACAGTCAAAACATAAAATTAATTTTAAGCAAAATATCGAAAACAAAAGACTACTTTCTATAACACTTAAGAAATATTGTAAAAGGAGGGAATATATTTTTTTAAACTGTAAAGTTCTAATTTTTTTAGAATTATAAAATAATATAACGAATAGCTTGTAAATGGTAATTAGGAATATTAGTAAAATAAAGTTCCAAAATTAATTTAATCAATACTTGATTATGACTTGAATAAATTTGACTGCAGGACCTCTCTGTCATTAAATGAAAGTATAAAACTAAATACCTTTCTACAATTACTAAAAATTATCAAGAGCTGAAGGAATTTTTCTTTGTTGCTTTTTTTAACTAATCACTTTTTGTTAAGATTTGTCATTTAATCAGACTCGTCATATTTAAATACTTCTTCATCCAACTAGAATATTATGTTAACTTACCTGCATATGCATTTTACGATTAATATTTATCATAAGTATTCTTTATAAGCTTCTTATGCATTCTACTTTCAAAATTTACATCATCAATGGAAAAATAAAAGAATACAGCGTTTCAAAATTACCTAAATTTGTAACATTGTCACAAAAGACAAAAGAAATCACACTGAGAATATTTTAAAATAATATTCAATACATTGAAATATTATAAAAATGAAATAAATAGTAAATACGGGATAAGTTTGAAAAATAGTAAAAAATGCTTTCTTACGTATTATTATTCCCTTTTCAGTTGTAATGTTCCATTAAGATATCCTGAATTTTATTTTTAATTCATAAAATAAAATAAGGACTGTTTTAGGAACTTCAATAACAAACTACCTGATAACATACGCACATAAAGGAGGGGGGGGGGGAAGAGAATGGAAAAAAATTGACTTTTAACACGGAAGCATATACTTTAAACTTCACAAATATCTCCACATTTTTTATTTAGAATTATTCAAAAATTAAAGTGTGGAATATTCAGACTTTAATCTAAAAGTTTTAATTAACAAAATAAGAGTTTCTTCCAAGAATAAAAGTGAATGTATATATATGCGTCTATTAGTCTATTTAAAATATAGACCATTGTACGTAGAGATACTAAATTTAACACACGTATATTTGGAAGAAAGAAATATGCAATTCTCTTATTGTGTGCTATTAATTAGTTGAAATGTACATTTAAATAATCCACTTATCTTAAAACAATTGGAATCGTTTATGATGGTAATAGTTAAGTTCAGGTGTAATTTTTTAGAATGGAATTTCTATTTCAGATTTTCTTTTAAAGTTTATTGATTTTATTTTGATAACTATATTTAGCACACTTTGACTTTGAATGAATAATGCAGAGAACAAAAATACTGTAAATTTACTATAAATTTTTTGAAAGTTATCACGGAAAAAAGTCAATATTTCTCTTAATTTTTTGATTAATTAAAATTCTAATGATTTTTTAAAAATTTAAAAAATTACTTTCCTACCCTCCAAAGTATATATTTGCCAAATTTGATAAACAGACGGCCTGGTGTGTACAGAGCCAACATATACACATAGAGACAAAAGTTTTTTCCTTGTGTTTAAGCATAAAAATTTAGTTAAAATACATTTTCTCGCCAAATACTCTTGCCAACAGATAACATATGTTTTAGCAAACCTAGACTAATCACTCCTTACCCCCTTTTTTTTCAAAGAGCCACGCATGATTTATTGGCCTTTTATGACCCGTACGCAAATGTACGCACGCATCTGTCTCACTGCCTGCAAATACAAGAAAGATTGCAGGAATTCTTGTGGTTGCCGGAAGGTAGGTCTTATTGTTCTCTCCTGTGCACCTGTTCTGTGGGGAGAAATTTGCTGAAACATGATAGATATCACTCAGTTTGAGGATAATTTTGGAAATGAAGACTGCTCGCAGTTATCCATAAATGGATTTGCATACGAAGAGATGGAATATTTAGATCTGGATCTAGATAAAGGAACAGAATAAAGAACTTTAAAAGTCTGTTCTGGTTCATCAAAAGTGTATAAATTGTTGATACCAATTTTATATCTTACAAGTTGATACATCTAACATTGCTTGGAATTAAAATCTTGTCATATATTATATTTTTTAACGTGAGAATTACTTTTGCGTAAATTATAATATACACAATCCTTTTATCGTCTAAATATTTATTTTATTCTTTTATTGAAATTAGAATATAAAATGAACAGGTGATTTTTAAAAAACATCGATTGCTACTTTTCTCCATAAGTTATTAATATTTCTTATATTAGTGGAGCAAATATTATTCACAAATGCTGAAATGTAAGAGAAGTTGGCTTCGTTTGAGCGTTTGATTTTATTTTGTTAAATCACTACTGTAAGACTAATAAAAGCATTGTCGAAAACCATATTAAAATAAAAGAGAAGCTTAAAAAATGTAATAGAATAATTCAAAGCGTAAAAAAAAAAAGATAAAAATTTTGCTAATTTTTAATTAATTGAATATTTAATTAATTTTTGTGTTTTGAAGAGTTGACGGTATTATTTCTTATGTCTTTTAAAATAAGTGTGCAAAATTTGGATGGATTCGGCACAGTTGTTTTGGAGGATATGTGAAACATACATATACACAATGAAACATACACAATGATTTTTATTTGTATTAAAATTTTGAACAACTAACTATTCTCCAAATTTTAACTTTTGTTATAAAAACTTAGTATATATATTTTTAAGTCTCTATTTGAACATTTTTATTGTTTTACAATGGGAAAATTTAAAGTTATAATAATAATTAGTGGCGATTGAAAAATAAATTAAGTATATGTTGATTGTGCTTGTTTAAAAAATATTTTTAAACACTTTCCTTGAACAACTGTATATCTTGAAATCAAATGTTATTACCTTCGTATGACTTCTGCTCTAAACATTTAGAAGGTTTTCAACAAAAACTAACGAAATATCGCAATATTTGATACTTTTTGAGAATTTTGAGATTTTTTTTGACACTGTTTTTGTTATCACTCACTTTTCTAGCTACAATGCTGGATTTGAACTCAAACTGAAACTGATTTAAAGTTGTTACTAATATTTTTTCTGACAATCCAATCATTAAGTACATATTTTGAAAATATTTTTTTCAAAAATCGATATATTTTCAATATTGTTGGCGTAGTCGAACGCTAAGGTCAAAAACTTGATCAACACTAACAATATGTTTGAAAAATCAAACTAACTCTTGCATACTAAAATGTGCTATTTTATTGGATCATAAAGTTAAGAGATGGTTTTCTTTTTTGAAGTTTTAATTCTTTCAAACAAATTATTTTTTAAGAAACACAACATGATAAATAAGGAATAGAATACATTTATATGAAGTGTATTTAAAATATGTTCATTGGGCAAATAAACGTTTTTATTTGCACGAAATAAAAGCAAAAACGACGTGACATTTAAATCGAGATTGATTCTTACAGAAGAAAGTGCTGTCAAAAGTTTCGTTGCACAAAAATTTATTTACGGGAAAATCTAGGGGCCGGGACTCTAATTTAAAAATTCATGTCGTATAAAATTATCTAGTGAAATTTGTAATTGGAATTTAATGCATATATGTTTATTATCGCTCCATATTTATGAATAAGAATGTGACGAGAGAATTCTGAATAAATCACGCTCTACATACTTCAGAAAGATGGTTTTTATCAACTAATTTGCAAAAAGAACTCCAAAGTAAAGGAATATTTAAGTGCTTCATAATGGCTTCTTCCTGTACATAGCAGATGAAGACCAGTTTCTTTCAGGACATCACCTCCTTCCAAATGAAATTACATATTCTTTTAAATAGGCCGGTATTTGATCTCTTTATATGAAGACATGTAAAAAAAATTGTACATTAATTTTTCATTATTATTACAGTAACATGTTCTCCTGAAATTGGTTTAAAGTTTCTACTAAACAGCGGAAATGAGTTTCCATGTGAACTGATTTAGTGCATGGGAAAAGTCATTCAAACAATGCATAGATTGATTGCGCTAATTAATCGATATATTAGTTTAAAATTAATAAATGTTTTCGAGTTCGTTAATTAAAGAAATCTAATTTATGAAACAGTCGTGTCCGGTTACTAATTAACTCATGAATTTCCAGAACTTCCTTATACCTGCCAGATTTATATGCAAATAAAATAAGAATAATGCGATAGAAGCGTGTATTCCAAATCCTCTGTCATTCTGAACAAGTAATAATGAACCAGAAACCAAGGGCAGTATTAACAACAAGTCTAGTTCTGATATCAGTAAATTTCTATAAACATGTAATGAAATAAATTGTTTTGGGTTGAAATTCGCAGACTTTCTCCTGAGATCATGACATACATTCTCTGCAATGAATTTATTAGGTAATGATAAGTCAAGATCAGACCTAGTTCCATCCCTAAAGAACTCATATATTCCATCTTTATTTTTTCCAACCTTTTGCGTGCTTAAAGTACAGATGTCTTTCGCGTCCTGATAAGTAATAAATGTAATCGACGAATAGGTTTTAGGTTATCCTTCACTGGAATTATTGACCATCCTTCTGGCTTGGCGTGTTTGCTACCGTCTTCTCATTCTAATGCTGTTATATCCTTCTCTCTCCTTCCAATAATATCGAGAGATCTTTATCTGGAGGGTGTTCCGCCTCTTGTTACTTGGCAAACCAGTCACGTGTTCCCTTTGCTAGGTGGCAGTAGCCTCCTTCGGTTGAGAGTTGCACACTTTAATTAAGCTATTCACTGAACTTCTCGCTAACTAGGAAAAGCGGGAACTGTGTGAAACGTGGGGATGGGGGATGTTATCTTCCTTCATAATAAAGGGGGCGGGAAGTACCCATCTGCAAGATGACAGCTTATCAACGTTCCGACGGCCCCTCCAGTCATAAAATATTCATTACTTAGGCGCGCTGATGGGTTGATTGTGTTTGAGTAACCGCCGGATGGTTATTAGGTGCATCAGTTGTCACAAATATGATTTGTTGCGCCTCTCTGCATTATCGCGCCGTATTTGTTTAAAACAGCGTGCTTCGGCTCAAGTGGGCTGCACCCTTGTCTTACTACTGGGTTGAAACCGCGCCGTTTTTGTTCTTTTCTTTCTGTGGCTCTTAGGTAAAGTGGTTACTCTTCCTGCGTTTTGAAAAGAACACGGCGGTAGGTCGCGGGGAATTTTCTAGCTTATTTTGGAAGGTGTCGGAGTTTTCACACCGGTTTCTAAATAAGTGAATGTTTAAAAGTCATTAAAAAAATTATTTTTACTTGTCTACTTTCTGTTCTTATTTTAACTGCTAACCATTTCCTTTCGTGATTGTACTCTAGTGTGTTTGCTTATGATTTTTTTTTAACCTTTGTTTTAACTTTTTTGTGTTGAACGGGAGACAATGTATAATTATTTAAATGTCTGTATCATTTTATTCTTTAAAAATTGAGTTTTATTGCTGAATTTAGTTCTCGAATTACATTTTTCATGATGTAGCATTTAATATTTTTAAGCGTTTATTGTATAGATAACAGAATGAACCCTACTAGTTTCTTTTTTGATGAAAGGTTGAGAAAAAATTCTTATAGCTCTAATTATTTACTTTTATTTAAAAGAATAACCCGTTCAAAAGAGTAAAAAGAAAGGCTTGATGCCCTGAGAAGCAGATATGCTAGCTATTAAAAGTGTCTGATGGTAGCATTAAGGAATTCATAAAATCTCTATTTTTTATGATGTAATGGGATACACTAGGGGTTGCTATTTGATTTACTGATTGTTAATCTCGATTGCGACATAAAATAGAGCCCTCTTAACAATTAAATTTCTTCCATGAAGCAGCTCCCAGTGATGGTAAAGCTTTACATTTTCCATTACTGGTAAAATCATATTTTTTCTACATTTCATTTGCTTTTTAGATAGTTTAAATGCCTGGTTGCTTTAAAATTTAATGTAATTCCTAACATTTGAAATCAAAATAAAAGAATTGAACAAATGAGGGGAAAAAAAATAAAAAGGGTGGGGCAGAGGGAAAAAAATATTTTCTGGTTGTAAGGTGAAAAAGTTAAATATTAAATCTGACTGAGAATTACAGAATGCAGTACGTTTTTTAATTCTTTTAAAGTTTTTAACGATAGAAATTTTAAAAGACGGTTGACATTTTGAAAATCTTTTATTTATTTATTTTTACCCAAATAATAAACTATTTAAGGGTTTATGAAAATAGAATTTATTTGATCCTTTGCAGTGCTTGTACACATTTTTTTAAGTGTTATATTCAGAAAATTTGGAAAACAGATCATTATTAGATGAAAAGTTCTTAAAGATACTTTTCTTTAATCCCCCCCGCCAAACTTTGCGAATTGTGGGTCTTGGTTTTGTTATTTCAAGGCCATTCGTAGTGCTCTACATATATCTACTTTTTTAACTTCTGCCATGGCACTTAGCATGAAGATATTCTACGCAATATAGCAAGAACACCAATCGCCCTTATTCTATAAATAAAACGAAAGTTTGTAAAGGATAAATGATATTAATACGGAATGATTATTTCTTAAGTAATAATTTTATCATTCAGCTTCCAAAATTATATTTTAAACTCATTTTTTAATTAAAAATAAGAGATATATTCAATTATTTTCAGATATTTTTATACGTCATATTTTTTATGTAAATCATATTTTAACATAAATATTAACCGATAAAACTTTTTGTAGTAGTATATAAAAACAAAATTCAGAGCACGCTCTTTTCCGCATATTATATACAGTAAATAATAACTTCTAAAATATGTGTGACCTTTAATGTGCGAAAATTGCATTTTTCCAAGGATAGAATTAAAATCCATCATAAGGTTCTTCTTTTAGAACGCATATAAAAAAAAGAACAAAATAATTTTAAGCGGGTGAATTTTAAAACATTAAATCTTTCAACAAACTAATTATAATTATAATTTTATATTATCATAGTTTCTTTTTAGTAGCACATTATTCATTAGTTCTTCGAAACGCTTTCATTTAAGCACAGCGTTTTTAGAAAACATAATAATACGCTGTAGAGTAGATTTGATTGTAGATAATAATATTTTTGTTATTTTTCTATGTTTGCAAATTTTTTACATTGAAATATTTCCCTTTAGTTTTTGCTTCTCGCTCTAGATACCATTATCAGGGAATCTTCTGAGAATTCTATGTATACTCTTCGAAATTATGCAACTAACACTTTTTAATAAAACTCAGAAGAAGATGAAGAATAGGAATTTGTCTCCATACATTCTGTATTTTTGATTAATTTGATGCTGAGTATTCAGCAAAAAAAGATTAAAAAAAATTAAAACGAAGTCACGTTAATGATTTCGTTTTCGAGTATATCGAATAAGCCACCTTTATTATTGTTATTATCATTTAAAGGAGTCTATCTTTTTTGATTTAACTTTCTCTCTACTAGTATCACACGTATATGACTTCCCAATTTTCTCATCTGAATTCGCCGTCACGAATATATATGACGGAGGTTCATCATCAGTTTAAGATAATTGTTTGTACCAAGTCGCGCTATACGGAGATTGGTTAAGTGATAAAACAATAAAATTTATTTATAATCTTTAGATGCTCATCATTTTTCAAAATGATTGGAAAAAAACTATTAGATGTATGCATCATTTGCAGTTAAATTCATTTCCTTGAGAACCAGTAAATTATTTAAATTAATAATTTTGCTTTAAAAATTGTCTTTGCTATGGTGGCAGATTTTTCTGTCGAAGCCCTAGAAGTGAATGGTTTAAATAATTCACTGAAATTAAAGAAAAATTTTCTCAGCCTATAATTTTTTGATCACTAAGATAAATTATTCATTAAAGCTATTTTTTATGCAACTGTTGCTGCAAGAATTTTCGAACACTTCCCTCTCATTTTTCATACATGACAATATTATTCGAGCCTTGTTTAGCTACCTTGATCCTTTTGAATATTTATCGAAAATGGAAGAAAAGTTTGGCTTCGCCAAAGTGAAGCTATCCTAACTGCTTGTAACTGACTAATAAGAGCAGCATTTTGATCACACCAATCTATACTTATAAATAAAGCTCAATGTGTGTCTGTGTTGGCGCTCTACAGGCCAGGTCATTTGACCTACTGTTACCAAATTTTGGTACATGTATACCTTAGAGGTCGAGAATGTGCACCTGGGGTCCCTTTTTTTAATTGTTAATCAAAAACTAACTTTCCCGCCAAAGAAATCTTCCATTTTCCCCATCGCCAAATGAGTAAGGCTTCAGTTTTTTCCCCCAACAGTAATGAGGCTAGGGTTAACATTTTTCGGCCGATTATTTCAAACGATTCTGTTTATTTTCTTAATGTTTTATGCATTTAAAATTAAACATTGTTAATTAATCCATCTTTCAGATTCATTCTGAAGTACTTTTGAATTAAAATAACACATAATAAAGGAAATTTAAAATTTCTAATCTGCGTAGCGTTACCCCAACTGGTGTAGAAAAATTCACACATTTGTGTTACCGTAACTGGCTTTGAAAATTCACGCATGCGCATTGTGTTCTGATTTTTGACATGACAACCATTATCAACGGATGATTTAAATTATTTTTAGGTTAGTTGCATGCTTTTGTAATTAAATTGTATTTTTGTTAGTTATATATATTTTTGTATATGCTTATAGTTTTGAGTACATCGTTTTTTAAGTAGTTTTTTTAAACCTGTTTTCGACCGATTATTTTAAACGATACATTTTATTTTCTTAGTGTTTGATGCATTTAAAATTAAAAATTGTTAATTAATCGATGTATTCATGATGAAACTTAGAAAATTTTGTTGACAAATTCTTGAGATATTACATAAATTAAGAAAGATATTCTTTAGTGCCTATAAAGTTTAAACGCTCAGTGACTCTGTTATCAGTAATCATATTATAAAAAAATGCTTCGCTTCAGTAAAAAATATTATTATATTAATTGCAGATTAATTCTTTCCACTTTAATTTAAAGCATAAATTCTACGAGAGGTAACAGAAAATTAGAGAGATACATATTACGTTATGACTGAAGACCTTTATAATATTATGAGTGAATTATATGACTATCAAAATGTGAAGTTTTAAAATATTTTGATGAAGAATCTATTAAAGTTGGAATTGCGTAAAATATTTAATTATTAAAATTTAAACGAACATTAAGATTGGCGAACCGGCTGGTAGCCAAAGGCGGCTAGTATTGAATAAAAATCACTTTATTTTCCCTTTCTGAAAAGCGGAGAGAAACTTTTCCTCCTTAAAAAATCTCCCAAAATTAAAGAAATCACCCCTCAGTGTCCCATATTTAGTCGACAGAATTTAGGTAGACTGTTTTTATGCTCCCAAAGAATTTCAGGACTTACTTTTTTTCTCCAATAGTATAAAATATTATTTCAACTTTATTTAGCAAACTCATTCTTTTACATAATTCTAGAAGAAAAAATGTGGCTGTTGCGAAGTGAAGCCACTCTAACGACTTGTAGCGAGCGATCCTTCGATCCCGTAAGCAAATCCTTCGATCGAGAATGTGTTGAATAAAATACCTTTATTCCTTCTCTCCCCGAAAAGAGTAAGAAGGTTCTGACCGCATGGGATGATGCGGAGGACGCTTTATGCAAAGTGAGCCCAGCATCCCAATAGAGGAGTGAATATTGAGCGAAGGTGTGGAGAGTGCGGCCAGCCTCCATAAATCATCACTACTCGCATTCCATTGTTTTTCTTCCTTCGCTTACCCTTGGGTATTATGAGCGTTTGTGGCCGCTTGCCCTAGGGCGCTCTTCTATGGGAAGCAGCCGTTTATTTTGGTCACTTTTTTTTGCGATTGGGTTAGGCCCGCTTGGCCAGGCACCCTCCTTTCTCCAGTTGCCATGGTAACCTGCTCTTTCAGTCGATGCGGGCAAAAGGGTTGGCCTTTCTTCTAAGGGGGATGGGTTCCACAAACCACATCGATGCTTGGATTTCACCTAGAAACGCATTCGAGTCTTATAAAAGTTAGGGCTCGAAACCAGTCAGTGGATATACTATGTACTTGTGAACGTCGTTTTTTATGGATTTTTTTTTCAGAATTATAAGATAAAAAATATTCAATGTTGATTCAATAGAAGGAAAAAATTAATGTACAGTAACGGCAAAAATTAAGAATACTTCTTGTAGTATATTTGTTTTGTAGTTTAAAAAATAGTAATGACAGGGGCGGATATATTTTAAAATTATATAGCTTTGCAACTTTTATTTTTTGAAGTCGTGAAATATTATAGAAATATGCAGATATCTATGCTGCATATTAAAGAGTTTTTAGATTTATAAGATAAAAAATAAGCAGTGTTTATTTAATAGAAGGGAAAAATTAATTTACAGTAGCGGCAAAAATTACAACACTTCTTGTAATATATTTGTTTTACAGTTTATATTATAGAGATGACAGGTGCGGATATTTCTTGAAATTTGATTGCTTTGCAACTTTTGGTTTTTGATGTCGTGGAATATTATAGAAATATGCAGATATGTATGCTTCAATTTAAACACAGTTTAGAGCCTAACGTTTTAGCATTAAAAAACAAAGAGAAAATATTACAATCGCATTGAAAATAAATGAAATGAAAATTTAATTTACAACTGGTTACAAATCTGAATTGGTAAGAATATTTATAATGATATATATACTACATATGCATATATTTACTACATACTACATGATATATTACTGAACGCAGCATATTCTTCCTAATAATGTTTCATTGGGCTAATCAAGAATTAGGGTTATGTAATAAGTTGAGAAGAACGGTTATGATTTTATTTATAAGAAAAATACACCGAGAATTTTTAGATAATTTTTGAAAATTCCCTGTGCATCAATTTGAAACAGTTTAATGAGGAATTGAATTCTAAAAACAGAGAATACAAAAATATCGATAGTGTAATAATATGCTTATTTTAATAAATAAACACATTTTACGATAAAATATGACTGGGCTATAAATTTGAATGGATACGAAAATAATTTTTCTTCTTCATCAGTAGTATGTTTTTCCTATTCTGTAAGATGGAAAAAGGGCTTGCTGCCTCAGTAACGAGTAGAAAAAGAGAAGATATAAGTAATCATAACTATTGTTAACAGTAAGATTTGTCACTGTGATAAAATCATAAATTTCATGATGAAAATGTTTTGATTCTGAATCTAAATATGATTTGTTTTACTAATCATATTTAGATTTGTTTTAATTTCATAATCTAATCATATTACTTACTTTTTAATTAAAATTAATTTTTAAATTGTAAATAAACATGCTAGGTACTTTGAAATAATATTCTGCAAGACGATAAATTTAAAAATTGCCAACAGGAGTGTTCCAAATATTTCTTTCAATTTCTGCGAACTTTCGAATGTTTTGTTTTGAATTTTCTTGTGTTGAAATACATTTGAATTTTTTTCCCCCCTTAGTAGTGAATGTAATAATTTATAAAAATTTCTGAGAGAGTTAAGCAAAATTTCATCAAAAACTTTCCGAACGATAGTAGAAAAATGTTAAAAAAAATATTTGTATATGTTTTTATGATGCCTTATAGGTGAAAGACTTGTCCATATTTAATAATTATTCTGCATTTTTCTCTAAAAAATACTCTAATGAATGTGCATGTTTGTGGTCCATCTATCTTGCGGAGCATTAGTGGGTAAGTCGTTTGACTTAACTTCATTAAATTTGACTCAAATATATTTAGGAAGGGGAGGGGGAATGCAAACTTTTTTTTTCTTTCGAAACGCTAATTTTGATTTTAATGAATTAAAGTAAATGAGATTCAGTTAATGATAATAACTTTGAAAATGTTATCATAAAACATAGTTTTTTAACCATCTTAAAGTTCCGAAAATTTACTTTTTAATAATATAAATATGGTTGTACATTTTTGCAGTAATTTCAAAAAAATTTAGATGTGATTTTCATCGTTAGAATTTAAGTCACATTTGTTCCATTGTTTCATCAAATTTTGAAAATGTTTGTTTTTCTTCTGTTGGGGAAAAAAGATCATTATACCCCCTCTAACTTTTTAAATCAAGAATTTTTCTTTATCAAATTAAATAATGCATGAATTTTAGATTTCCTTTTTTTCTCCTATGTAAGTTTTAAGTATAACATTATTTTTAATTAAGGATTAGATTTGTTATGTATTATTTAATAACGCGAGTTATTTATTTATGCCTAATTTTTGTTATGTTATTATTTATGTAAATATTTATCATGTCTAATTTTTTAAAAGCTTAACATTTTTAATTGCATATTTAATAGAAAAATGGAAATTCTTCTTATCTTAGGAATCAAAGTATCTGCAGCTATTAATTTTCGTTATTCATTATGCATTACTATATTAAATTTATAATTTCTAATCACCTAATGGATGCAATTATTGTAATAGTATCATGGGTAACTTCAATTCTTAAAACATTGCAATACATAGATCAAATGCAACTTTTTTTCGCCCAGAATTCACTATTTTTAAATATTTTACGCATTATGTATACTGCAAATTTTTTTCCCCAGTGCTTGATATTTTGAGCATATGATAATTTATATTTCAGATTTGTGTTTGGCGTGCGATGTATTATTTACGAATACGAGTGATTTAGATGGTTGCTTTGACTTGAATTTTTAGGTTATACTTTCCAAGCTTTTGTTTTTTTCTGTGTATATTTATTTGAGAATTTCATAAGATGGTAATTTTGTTTAGTTTCAAGATAAAAACATATGCAACAATTAGTTTGTTATTCAATTGTATGATACAATTTGCTTCGATATGGATTTTTAATTAGCTAAATAGTGTGATTTATTGTAATTTAAATAAAATTCTATCTTGCCCAAAATGGTAATTAATTAATTTAATTATATATTTTTCAGAATGTCATTGTTTTCAATCCTTTTTCAACAGTTAAATGAAAGGGTTTAAATCAACAACTTCATTATTTGTAAAATATCTAGTATATTTTTGCTTATGCATAAAAAATTAATTTCAAATAATAATAATGCATTTTTGGCGCAGTGCTTTAGTCCTACTTCCCAATTTATTTCCTGTTTGTTTGCATCAATGATTGCTTTCACCGTATCAAAAATTAAATTGTTTCAAAAGCTGATTTAAAGGTGATTGACATAAAGAAACTGAAATGAAAAGACTGATTTGGTAGCTGAATCAGCTGATTCCCAATGGCAGCTTGATCGCAATCTTCAAAAATGTTTGCTATATCATTATTTAAGTCTAGTTGCAATTTCAATCTTAGCGCTTTCTTTCATAACAGATGTTAGGTGCAGTTTTTTTTTAAAGTAAAAAAAAAAAAAAAAAAAAAAAAAGAGAGGAGGCAGGCACTATTTTGATATTTGCCTAGGCTATATTTTATGCAGGTATGTTTCCGATTTTGGATCAGTTCAAAAATAATTTGTTCGAAATTTTATTAAACATGAAAATAACTCAAAATAAAAAAGAAATATAATTTATTACAATAAATTAGTACATATATAATTACACACCTCTAAGACTTTCTTTTAACTGCAAACAGAAATCCTCAGCATTCGCAATGCTGCTGCATTGTCACTTTTTCCCACAAAGTTGAAAAGTAATTTTTAAGTATTCCTGAATTCTTTTAAGTAATCCCATTCAGTATGAAAGTTTATTTGGATTTCACCATAATTGTCACAAATCTTTTTGAAGTAAAAGATTAATTAACCTTTCAACAACGCGTATGTGTATTAGAAATTAAAATCTGTAATTTAATTAGTTTCCTTTAATTGCATTTAAGACTAATGTCAATGGCTCTGATTAGTTTCCTGTTCCACTGAACAATTTTTAATGCAGTTTCATATCCCTGATCAATCCGTGATGTTCTATTCATAATACATTTTGTTAAGGATGACATGAGGAAAATGTGAAAGAGCGTTACTTATTCTGATGAATTGCGAACAAATATTAACCTTTGCCGATTATTTCATTTTAATAAAGAATTCAAATAGTAGAGTATGTTTAATTTCATTTTAATATACCTGTATCATGATTTCAGTTGCTAATAATTAAATTTTATTTGGCTGTGATGTTTCATATTCAGTAGCTTTCGGAATAGTTTTGTTTAATGAGTACTGACGGTCCAATGGCGAGATTTTATTACTTAAATTAATTAATGATGTTAATATAATTTTACATTGCGTGTAAAGATCGGTAAATTTTCATTTTCTTTTTTGCTGTTTCTGTTAACATTACAGATTTCTTCCAAATTATCTTTCATATGAGCTACATAATGTATAAGCTCGTTTAATAATTTTAATCCACATACGAAGAATATAGTACTGATATTATTGCAAAAAACCTTTGCTATCATTGAGAACGCTAATCTCACTCATTCTAATTAACGTGAAATAAGGGAGACTTATTTAACGTAAAAAGTGGATTGAATTGCATTATATTGCCTGTGTTAGTATTTCTATCTAGGTAACATGAAAAGAATTGAATTTTATTTAATTTATGAAATAGTAGATATTTTGTGACTTAGTTTCAATGGGTTTATTCAATTTTAAAGAATACAAATCCAGTTTTAATAATGATTATTTGTTTATATGTTTGTTTAAATAAAAGGAATTAATTTCGACCCCAGAATTCTCTAAGAACAAAGATTATTTATTTTGTGATGCAATTTCATTTCAATATCGCTTGATTTTTAACTTTGCGTTTCCTTTTAAATTAAAAAAAAAAGTTTTATTTTCAGTAATTTATTTAAATTTGAAATATGGTGTTATTCAGTTAAGAGCTAGGTTTTAAAAAATTGTACTTGACAGTTTCTTTATAAAGATTAATTACTTAATTATGAGCTATAGTTTACATGATTATGTTTCTTTTTTATTAATAATTGGTCAGAGAGATTAAAAGTTTTAAATATTTCTTCCAATTGAAAGTCATAAAATTGAGTATATATCATACTTTATAATAATAAGTATAAGACTGTATCATTTTTTCTTATGGAGCTTTGTTTCTATGATTAACTGCAGTTTCAAATATAAAATTCAGTTTCTTTATCTAATTCAATGATTTTGTGAGAGTTCTAATGAAGTTTTTTCATCAATAAGATATACTTTACATGTATTCAAATTTTTAATATAATTTCACAAGAATGAAACTATACTAAAAATCTATTTCAAAAATAGCATACTATTTTTGCCATTTTTCTTCAGTAAAATAATCTGTACCTTCTGTCATTTTTTTAAATTTTTATTTATGATTTCTCGTAAAATTAACAGTTTTAAGGATATAATTGAGTTTTTAATTCATTTCTTTCATTATTCATTCAATGTTATCATGGAATCTCATCCGAATGATTTTTCTTGAATTTTAACTCCGAAGATTAATTGCAAGAACTTTTTTTTCGCATGGATTTTACCACTAAAAGATGTACTTCACATTTTTAATTCAATTCAATCAATACGCTGAAGCGATTAGTTTTAATTTTTAGAGTGGCTTCATCAAAATAGTCTATTTTGAGAAGCTGTATAATATATTAGAAAAAAAAAAAAAAAAAAAAAAAAACACCTTCCTTAGCAACAATTTCTATTGTCTTTTTAATTTTGGTTAAAGTTCTTTCAGTTTATTTTATTATTATTCTTTTTTTTTAGATAATTTAGTCCAATTTCTTGAAATTTCATTTCGCCACTGTTCAATGTTTAGTATGGAATCCAGATTTAATGAATTATTTTATATTCATCGAGCCCTGCTATTAAGTAATTGTATCTACGATGATCAAGATCCAGTTAATCTATATAGATATATAGACACCATATGTGATTTAAGTGACTTTTCTACGACTTGTGATAAATTTTACAACTACGAGGAACTGAATATTCAAGAATTAAATTTAACATCTTCACATAATTTAGACCAGCATTTCTTAAACTGCGAGTCTTTATTCGAACGTGCAAAAACGAATTCAAATTTATTTACTAGCAGAAATGATTGACAAAATCACTTTGATATTAAAATACTTCATTAAAAGTTGTAACTAAACACTTTAAATTGAATTTCGTTTTATTTGCTGTCAATGAATGTTTGGTTTTCAATTTCATCTATCCTCCCCTAACATGATACCTATAATCCATCCCTCCCCCCAAAAAAATCCGTCGAATGAAAATTGTGTCAAAATTTTTCCCCCCTTCTAAAAGGGCCAGGGGCGAAAAAAATATTTAAGAAAACTTGCTTTTAATGATCATGACTGATTATTGTTCTAATTGAGTCAGCATGATAAAATAAATGTGCAGCAAATCAGTTTGATATCTTCATATAATTCGAATGTTTTTTGATAAAATGCAAACAGATGCAACAGAAACATCAAATGATTCGGAGCTAGTTTTTGACAAAATTAATTCAGTATAATAATCTGTATACCAAATTTACACAGCTTAAATGACTGTGATTTTTTATTAATTTCAGTCAGAATGATGAGCTGCATACAAAGCTTTTAAATTCAATCTCTTAAACTAGCTTAAATGATTCTGAGAGATTTTTGGATATTTATACAGCATAATCAATGCATCAATTAAATTTTATATCTCCAAATAGTTTGATAAGTTTGAATGCTTATTGATAAAATTTAACCAGTATGTTGATCTATATATTAAAAATTAAATTTATTGTCTTCATATTGTTTAAATGATTCCGAGTATCTTTTGATCAAATTAATTTAATATGACGAACAGCATATAGTCCGAATGACCCTTGATGGGTCATTGAACTTCAGGATGATCCTTGATGAAGTTAATTGCCCATTATGATCTGCATGTAAACGATTACATAACGTATTTTCATATAAGTTAATGATTTTGGGGAAATTTTAATAAAGTTCATTTTCCATTATAGTCTGCATGTAAACGATTATATAACATATTTTCTTGTAAATTAAGGATTTTGGGGAAACTTTTAATAAAGTTCATTTAGTATGGTAAATAGTATATTCAGCGCATGATTTGAAAGATTTTGAGTGACTTTTCATAAAGTTCATTCATTACTACGAACCGTATATTCAGCGCTTAATTTAAATGATTCCAAGTGACTTTTGATAATGTTCACTCATTATTCAGAATATAATTTAAATAGATTTTTGATAGGTATAAAGAAACGTATACTCATCATGTGATTTAAAAGCTTCAAATAGATTTTTTTGTAATGTTGAGGATAAAAGAAAGGAGACAGAGGCGTGTATTTGTCGAGGAGTTTTAATAGTGACATGCACCAAATGTTCGCCCTCGCACGTGAGGGCTATACATGAGCCCCAGTCGATCCCTCGAGCGAAACTACAATTGTTACAAAAATAGCAATCTCCTGGGTAATCGCGGAGGGATCGAGGGGCCATTGCTCAATCAAAACAACTAACATTATCACCGAATTGGAACAGAATCGGTCAGTATTAAAAAGAGAGAGAGAAAATAAAATAAACAAACAATAAAATAACAGATCACACGGGCGCACGACTTGTTTCTATTCACACTAAATACCTGCTCTAAAACACTTGTTGATTCTTGAATGTGATTTCGTTTTGGTGTTATTTACATGAAGTAGAGAAGGGAAGAGCTGCTTCGGACGTTGCAAAGTGACTTCAAGATTCCCGGCTCTTGTATTCCCGGGATTCTGTGGAATGATAATTGTTTCTCGGTACAGAACCGAAAAGACGTGGTTGCGCGATGCAGAATCATTTGTGCTACAATCAACACATATGAGGAAGAACATATCACAGTTGTCGTATCACCATTGCATCTGTTCCCCCCATTTTTTTGTTCTCCCTATGATCCATACACACCAACTCATACTCAATTTTTCTTTTTTTATATGTTATATAAATATATATATATCGCATTTTTTCAATACATTTTGATTACAACAAATATAAGTATTGTTTGAATTCATACAAAACTCAATTGATCAAATGAAGGTTTGGAGAGTTAATACTAAATTCTATGAAATATAAAGATTTCTCCACTAGATGTTATTCTTCATTTAAAGTATCAATAACTTTCTGTCCGAAAACTGATTTCCTTCTCGATTAAAACTCTTAAAATAAAGCTGACACTGGTGAAGATTATAAGAGCAAGAATCAGACTGAAATGACCACCATAAAAAAATAAAACTGAAACAATACCAAGTCAAAAAAATTACACATCAAATCATTCCATGAACACAAGATGTTTGAAAAAAAAATGAACGAAACAAAATTGACATTTAAAATAACCAAGTCAGTGGGACGTATCTGTGAATTTATATATATATATATGCTTTCATAAATCACACTCGAAATATCAATTTTTGAGAATTTTATGTGAAAGAAAAACTTCCTGCAAAGTAAGTTAAAGGCTTTTGAATTTATTTGGTTAGTATCGATTTATTTTAATAATTTGTGAGGTTTCTAGCCTTCAAAAAAATAATAATCAAAGTATTCATAACAGCATAAATTGCACTATAAAAAATCGTGCTTTAAATTCTTTATTGGTGATTTTGTGTGATTAATTTTGATCATTTTAGCAATTTTTTTAATTATCTGGCTTGTTTGAAATAATATTTTTATGAAAATCATTCAATTGATAGTTACTTTATACTGACAATATTTAATTTTTATACGTATATAGAAACGTAGCACTATACTTTCTCTGATTCGAAAATTTGATCTTAAGATATTTTTAAAAAATCAAGCTTTCTTTTGCATTTATATAATTTTTATAATCTTAATCATGCACCATTTTGAAAAATGCATTATAAAAGTTATTTGTTTAACTTTTTTGCAGTACAAAAGTTATATGTTTGAATGAATTATATTGATACTCATCTTTCATTTATGAATAAATAAAGCCCAAACTTGTCCATCTGACTGGTTAAGTGAGCGAGCACGGACAAAAAATAGATGCACAAATAAAATATAAACTTTACTAAAGATACAACAGTTACAATACATTTTGGAAGGTCATTTTATTTTCACGGTGTATTCAAAAATAAAACGACATATATTTTCAAATGTTATTATTATCCCAAAATCAGCACTTTATATCCCTTAATTTTACATCCCAAAACTATTTAATGCTTCTAGTAAATGTCCGTGCATGCAACGTAATAACGAAAAGATTAAAATAGCACATTTAAAATCACAATCCACTTAATGTCGAAACGTTACAAAAAATACATATCAAGTTTTGCAAATCACTCAAAAGAGAGAGAGAGAGAAAAATAAATAAGTTACCTTTACAAATTCGGTCATTTTGCAATAAAGTGTACTAGAAACGAATAAAACAAATTGATAATCCCTGAAATGTTGGACGATGGAATACAAACACCTGGTTTTGTCCAACACTTCGCAGGATTTTGGTGTATAAAAATATTTATTTGACAATAAAATACTGCCTTTGTAAAAACGGAAAACATCAAAAGATACAGTTTAAAAATAAAATGATTGATAACAATTGAGAAAAACTGGAAATTCTTCCGGTATTTTTACAAAAAAGATTAATGAAAGACTTAAACGGGAACCTGAACCAGGAATCTTGAGACATGGGTATCATCACTTTCGTAGCATTTAATGAAGCAGCTACGAGGCTGTAATAAAGTTATATCCTGAGATTCAATAATATGAGAACGTAAACAATATTTAGTGAGAAAAGACATGAACTTTAAGTAACATCAAATCAGCTCCTTAAAGTCTTTATTTAGGTTAATTTATAATTCGTACAACATTCATGCCATGAAAATACGATGTTGTAATTATATTCAAGAATAAAGTTTTCTTCATTAGCACATGTACTATACTAAGCAATACTGTATACCATGCAATATTGTACAATATTTTTATTCTTCAGGGCTGTTTGCATTTAGAATTTTATTAGAATAATATTATCAAATAAATAAGTACTCTGTATGCAACTTTTACATTATTCATATTTGAACTGATAAACATTTTTTATAATTAATGTTTTTAGAGTTAATTGGCTTTGACATACGATTAATCCACTTGATTTTCACGAATGATTTAATCGCATAAGGCAATACGAAAGCAAATTCCACTGCCGCTTTGGAGCTGATTAGATGCAAATAAATGAACCATGCCTTTTCATGAAGCATTGTCTGTTTTTGCATGGCATTTAAAATAAAAATTTTCAAAAGACCGAGATGTTATTTCTTCCCTGTTTGCATAGACATATTACTCCTTTTGTGTATGACCCACATCAAATACAAATATTTTCACAAAGTAACTGGAAAAAAAAGATAGGGATTTTCACAAAGATCAGCAGCATAAAAGAGGATTAGTAGTTTGAAAAATCACACAGTGACGAATATTGCAAAATAGGATTATATAAATTATAGCAGTCGAGCAAAAAAAAAAAAAAAAACTATATATTTTTAAAAATATTATTCGCTTACGGAAGAATTATGGACTACCCACTCAACATGTTGATAATGTTCACACATTTAGAATAAAAATTCCTTTACAGTATTTTACACCAATGTTGTAAGTAACATTGTATTATTAAATAAATAAGAGTTGTGAATTGAATTTAATCATGTTTGTCATTCGACAAAGAACTTTCTAACGTGTTTATTTAATTCATTTACCAAATGAATGACTTCCGCATATCTTCGGGCGGGTTGGAATGACCTTTTGGTTATAAAGTGAATTAAAACGCTTTTTATAATTTTTTTAATCTAAATTATCAGCATTTCCTGCTATTCTTAAAAAATTGCATAGTTGTTTACCAGTTGTTAATAATAAGTAAATAAAAGCTAATACGAGTTTAAAAGTTTTCAAAAGTATTTAAAATAAGTATAAGTAAATTAAAGAAGTTATGAAGTTATTCACATTCATATTCAGATAGCTTTTTAGAGATTTTTGTTTTAAAAATGAAAAGTAATTTTGTAGAATAAAAAGCACTGACTGCTGTAATTTAGAAACTAATAGTACTATTATATGCAAGCAATGAAACGTTTATTTAAAGTACTTACGTCTCTTTTACGCCACTTTGGGACATGGATTGAGGCTGGCAAGCAAAGAATGTAAAGACTCAAAAATATGAAACGTAGAAAATTACATGTATACATACAAAGACACTTGTATATGTACATATATGCTTACTGACCTTTAAAAATTCGATTAATTTTTTAATATATACATTCTAATTATAATTGCTTGTATTTTGCTTCTAAGAGAATATTTAAAAATGCAATAAAATAATAAAAATTATCATCGTTTTTAAGTGTTGGCTTTCTAGCGTTTATATTTTTGAAAATTTACGTGCCTCAATATTTAATTTAAAAAAAAAGTGTAATTCGGTCTTATATAAAAAAATGAGGTTTTGTAGAACATAAGGAACACGAGGATTTAAAGTAAATCAAAAGGGAATAACTAAACCTAATCTAATTCTAGAACAATACAACCTACACTACAACTCATTACATAATCCAAAAGAATAAAATCAACTCATTCTGTTGTTCTGAGTTTTATGAAACATATCTAAAGGGATTTCAGCATAAATCCATATCAGATATTTAATCGTAAGCTTGAAAGACAGCAACTGCTCATTCTCCTCTTACATAAAGGTTGGAGAGGTGATGAAAACATTTTCTTAGAATTTATAACTTTCCAGTTGGGGAACGACATTATTATATTCAGCCACATTTACAGAAATTTTTAGATATAACAATATATTATGTACATAGAAGCAAGGTGGTTTACTTTCTGCCTGTACCCTCTGAAGTAGAGAAAGCTCCCCCCCCGCAAAAGCATTAAAAATAAAGAATGAAAATCATACCGTGTGTTATTACGATTAATAGAAAGGCGTAATTAAACGCTTGCGTAACTGGTTTTTGAATGAATACGGATTATTAAATAATTTTAAAATGAATTATTAAAATTACTTTGGGAAACATTAATAAAAAAACACTAACTTCCGTAAAAACACAAAAGGAAATAATGTTTCTGATTAAATTTAAAATAGTAAAGCCGTTTTCTGATTGACGTTGTGGAATAGAAAAATTTAAGATAATTACGAAATGCTCAGAGGAGATTAATTGAAAACTTATTTAGTAGAAAAATATGTTTTGATTTAAAGAATTGATTCAATAATCAAATGTATAAAGGAAATATAATTTTTTTCTTTGGTTTCACAATTTACATGAAGTTTATCATCAATTAAAGAAAGGAGCCAACCGTAATAATTGAGTTGAAAGAAATGAGATATCTAACGACTGAGGCAGAATTATTTCGATAGGAAAAAAATATATACATATAATTTTAAAAAATGCACATACCGTATTTGATCTTGGATTTTAAATCCAGAAAACGGCTTTAAAAGCTTTGGTTAATTCGATTGGGTTGGATTTTTGCCTTTTGTTGCCCGTTTTTCAAAATTTCGAGACTGGGAAGTTATTTAAATTAAAAAAAAATTGAGAAGTATGCTGTTACATGAAAGGAATCTCACAATAATAATTATACAGAAAAATGGATTAGGACGACTCTTTCCACAGGAACAACAACAAAATACAATAATTTAAAAAAACAATCAGTGTTACAAAACATATTGCAATGAACAGAATTGAAGCTTAATTGCTCGACAGAGCAATCTGTGCTATCTTCTGACAGTCACGAATTTTTCACGTTTCTTTGCACACAAACATAACAATCAGACAGGGAGAAAAATAACACATACGAAGAAGAGGCAGAATATTTTAACTAACAGTCACGTAGCCGTGTAAATTGCCTTGCAGTTTATATTAGGTTTACTACATGTACATAAATAGTTCCAACAAATGGGCTTAACGTGACACCCATCAATGTGCAATAATACTAAGTACAACAAAGGAGCAGAATACCTTGCACGTTGGCTACCACCTAAACAGCTATTAACAGCTTTATCATAGGTAATATTGTCCTTTCCCTTTCGTACGTGTGTTAGAAGTATGCAGACCAGGGTGCAAGACTTAGACTAGTTATCATAGGAACCAATGTTCCCGGTCATACTTCTGACTGACCAGGAGGTAGGGGGAAGAGGAGGAAATACGACGATCATCCAGCACGTCAACAAAAGTAAATGATATTGATAATATTTTTATGTCCTACATCCCCCGAAAAAGCGTCTCTTTTGTTTCAAGGCTCCCTGCTGTATTCGAATTGAAGCAAAGCCTGCTTTAACGTACTTCATTTGAAAGCATGGGTTGGTAGATCGTTCATCATGGTTACACACACATAGTAGGAGAGAGTCAAGAAATTAGCATTCTTCAATGAATTGACTACGCTCCAAAAAAGTGTGGATGAAATCATACCTACGAGGCGAGATTCTTTGCAGTTTGTGACACAGACCTGACAGTGTCATGTATTACAGGATTACAATGAGTTTTCAAATGGAGTTCTAAGTCAGAAGAGGAAGAACAGATCTTGTTGCATACATTACAAGCTGTCTTCCAGTTCCAACAGGCAGCATTATCGGAAGTTGTTGATGGTGAGGATGGGATGGGACGAACGGGAGAAGCACTTTCCATAGGTGGACTCGGTGAAGGTTGAATCTTTAAATTCTCTGCTTCATCTGGTGAGCGCGGATCCACGTAACTGGACCCATCACTGTCGTTGCTCTGCTGTGTCTGCTTTCTAATAAAAGGCTGATGTTGGCCCAGTGTCATGACGGGGGTCATCATCGACACGGCAGGAGTGAGATTCATGGTACTAGGTGTACTTATGTTGCCATTAGTTATGCCAGCGGCTGACTGAATAACTGATATTTCATTCATTTTTGGTGGACATGTAATGCCGTTAATATAACCAGGAGGAAGGTATGGAAAATACAAATCTGGCCTAGCGTGATGTGGATATTCTTGTTTTCCGTGAGCTGGAAGTGGTGGAGGTTGAAATTCTAAGGACATTCTCCTTCCTCTGCGGGAATTCCCATTATTCTGAGCCATATGAGTATTCATGTGAACTTTCAAATTACCTTTGGTGGTAAATGCCCTGCCGCAGACCACGCATTTGAAAGGTTTTTCCCCAGAATGGGTACGGTTATGAATTTGTAGAGCACTGGCACTCGAAAAGGGCTTCTGACATACATGGCAAAAATGCTTTGGTGTACCCGAAGGTCGCTGTTTCGAAGGGGTTACTGAAGTTTGATCAGAGAGATGTCTCTTTGCGCTTCCTTCATTTTCTGTTTTAATACTTTTTGGAAGGGAGCTTGAAGTAATAACCGCTGGTGAAACTTGTGTAGGTGTCGACATAATTGCTGTTACTGCTGATGAAGTTATAGTTGTAGAAATGGTGGAAATTGCTGTCATTACTACATCTTTTTTGTCGCTGTTATGATTACTGTTCGTTTCGAATGGCGTTGTACCTGGGCTTGAAGTTCGTGGACTTGTGACGTTCGTGGAAGAGTTCGTTTCGCTATCGGGTACGGAATTATCAGTAGACGCGAAAAGCAAAGGTTGGAGATCTCGACTCTTATGAGTTAACAAATGTTGCTTCATATTCCCTTTAGTGGTGAAACCACGATCACAAACATTGCACTTAAACGGACGTTCTTTGGTGTGACTACGGTAGTGTATCTCTAATGCACTGTTACAAGCAAATGTCTTGAAACAGATTCGGCAAGTTGTTGACAATCTCCCAGGTGTTGTTGGAAAAGGCAGGCCAGCAAGGGGTGAGGTGAAGAGCTGAATATCTGGCACAGAAGGTGGAACTGAAATGATTGAGTTTTTAGGAGTCAAGTCTAAAGCTCCTCCTTCAACTTTCGTAGTTATTACACCTGAAGATAGTCGCATATGATTGCCATTGACGGATACAGGAGATTCAGATTGTACGACCGAACCTGGAGTTGACCTTTCATCAGCAGAAGCCTCTGATCCAGCTCTACTTGTATTTGGAGACGGTGAAAATGATTGGGGAGGTGCAGGAGATTTATCGTTATTCAAGTCCTTTGGTGGATTCCTGTTCATAAAACCTGGATCTTCATATCGGAAAAAACTACCCATCGCTAGACCCATGCCAAAAGGTGAAAATGGCAATGTTTGTGGAATGGTAGTATTGATTGCCTTGACATGGTTTTCCAAAGCTACTAAAGAAGTAGTGTATGCAGGAGAATATGGAGCTGTTGTAACGATTGGTTTGTCCATGTTCGGTGAAGGAACTCGAGGAGAGTTTCCTATGGATGTGACATTGGGAGATGAATTTGAAGTCAAGACTGGAGGCTGAGGTGTTACAGATCGTTCTTGTTTAGCAGAAGGAGGTCGTGAGTTATTTCCTACCGTTGTCGGCGAAGAAGATTCATCCATTGATTGATTATCTGCTTGTTTTGAAGTAGTTTTGATAACACTCTCTGTGGGAGTAGAAGTAGAGCGAACTGGAGATGATGAAAGTGAAGGAGCTTCAGAAGATTTTGGTGTTTGGCATATATTCGGTGGACCTGCTGGTGAAGAACGGGGTGGGAGAGATGATGGAGATGTAAAGGTTGGCAATAAAGAAGGCATTGTTGGCCTTGGAAATGAGGTAGATAAAAGGTGACCTTGTCTCACTTCATTTGCCATTATTTGTTCAGGATGCATATCAGTCGGTTCACCAGTATGCATTCTAATATGCTGTTGTAAAACTAGTGAATTAGTAAATTGCTTATGACAGACTGGGCATTGGTGTAAGACTTGGAGGGAAGACTTAGCCCTGTGTACTCCCATGTGAGTTTTAAGATTCCCTTTGGTTGTAAAGGCACGACTACAAATTTTGCATTTGAATGGTCGTTCCCCTGTATGCGTGCGATAGTGCATTTGTAGCGCACTTTTGCAGCTCAAGACTCTATGGCAAAATAGACACTGATTAGGATCGCTTAATTTATGTTCTATATTGTCCACAAGTTGTTGTAATTTAGATGTCTCAGAGGTTTTTGTGACTTCCATCAAACTCTCCCATGAATTATCATTTGAACCTGGTTTGGGTAATAGATCTTGATAGACATTTGGATCTGGGGAAGGTCCTATTTGATCATTACCGTCATTGTTTGCATTGCTTGTGCAAGAAATTCTTGAAGAAGGAGTGCTTGTTAAAGGTGGCGTAGACAGTGGTGGATAACACATCGAAGCTATACTGGAAGGTGGTGATAATGTAGGATGGAAGAAGTAAGGGAATGTTGGTGCTGAGCTGCTGACATAGGAAGGAATGGATGTAGTATTTCTGATAGAAACATTATTTTCTGATGTTAATGGTTTTGTTTCTTCATCTGCATTATCATCTGCTTCCTTTTGCTCTATCTTCGGTGATACTGAAAAACTATCATCATCATTATCAATATCCTCTTCATAGCGTACTTGATCTGTATCTTTCATACCATTTTCATCTGTTCCATAATCTTCTGCTGCTGAGCCACCGGAATCATCAGATAAATTTGAAGCTTCGTTTGGAGAGATGCTTCTGCGATCGGATTGCATGTTATCATGGTCAGATTGTCGACCTGTTTCATGAGTACTTGCTCCAGCTGGGCTCGAAAGGCTTCGGTCATGACAATGAGTAACTAAAGGTAATGGCTGCGCTGGAATTAAATTTGGAGGCTGTAGACTTGGAGCAATTGTCTGACATGGAGAACTCTGTGTAAGAATAGGTGGAGTTTCAGAAGCTTCCGGCGGTTCTATAGGAGGGTGTAGATTATCCAGATGTAACGGAACAGGGTGTGGATTCATTTTTATATGTGGGTACTTCTCTTTGTGTCTTCCGAAATGTACTTTCAAATTCCCTTTTGTTGAAAAACGATTGCCACAGACGTTACACTTGAATGGTCTTTCACCAGTGTGTGATCGTATATGGATCTGTAGAGCACTGTCACTTCCAAAAACTTTACCACAAAAACGACATCTGTGACGGAAAAATGTTTCTTCACCACCTTCCTTCTTAACATCTCCTTTTTTGCAAAATCGCAGTATATCAGAGCTATTTCCAAGTCCACTCAGTCCATTTAATAGAAATGAGCTACCAGCCATCGTGTTTTGAAGAGCTTGTTCAGTATGTCTTTGTAATAATTCTAAAGTGTTAGGCTCATGAGGTGGTGCTGGCGGAGGAGCTGAAACTACTGAAATTGGGTTATCAGTAGAAGATGAGCTTTGACACGTTGTCGATGTTGGCGTAGCAGTGGTTGTTACTGAGAGGTTTTGTGCTTGTGTAACGGTTTCGAGTGTGCGTAGGGATGAAGCTGTTGTTGTGAGAGCCAAGATGCCGCCGTTGTTGCCATCTGTGCTTTGAGGTGGCGTCAGTGCTGCAGATCCCGTCAGCGACCCCACTGTAGGAGCATTGGATATTAAAGAATTAGTAGTTGTTGGCGCTGCACCAGCCAACTGACTTTGCAGTTGTTGAATAACTTGATGAAGCTGAATAATTTGTTGCTGCTGCAAGGTGTACAGGGCCGTGTGCAGAGCAAGGTGTGACAGATTCGTGTTTCCAGCTCCTTGTTGAGCGACAGCCACTCGCGTGTTCTGTAACGCTTGCAAAGTAACATTTGTGTCTGGAACAGGTTGCATAAGGAGGTATTGAGGTAGTGATTGCGGAGTCGGAAGAGAGCTGAGATCAGGCGAAGTGCCTTTCTTAATTTCATTCACAATGCTTTCGTCTGACTGGTTGGCATAAATTTCAGATTTTGCAAAGTTGTCTACGTCTAGTGGCTGATCTTCACATTCTGTAAACATAGGCGGTTTCTTGCCCGACAGGGTGGTAGGAAATCCGGAATTTTCTGGAAAACAGGATTTGACACGCGGCAAGGACATGAGGTATGGGAGCGTTGAAAGATCTTCAACATATTTATCAGGGTCTTCTTTATAGTCCATGGGAGAAATCCCCATTTCGTCTGCATCCTCCAATTCATCGCTGCTTTCGTCACCACCAACAAGCACTAAGCGTTTTCTTGTACATGTTCTCTTATGGTGTAAGAAATCTGACAAGTCTACGAATTCCAAACGACATTTACCGCACACGTGCTCATCACCGATACCTCCATCTTCTTCTTCTTCATTACAGGAACCTGAAACGAAAAGACAAGGTCACGTAATTGAGCTTTTTGCGAAAATTAGAGAGAAAGAGATTCTAGGATATTTTTTACAGGCATGGTGATTTAATATATTTACATTCCTCTTTTTATTTGGTAAGTGCATGTTCTACTTAAATAGAGACATTGAGTATCAAAGGGATACAGCTGCATAATAAATTAATAGCAATAAGTCTTTTTAAAATCATAATTGCATTGTTGAATCAAAGAGTCGAAAAATGAGCGCTGTTTTATTTTTCAGATTTAGAAATCTCAATTTCTGCTATTTTTTCTTATGATTTTTACCTTTTAAGTAAAATATTCTTAAATATGAAACAAAGAGAATTAAATGAATAACGACTTTATTTTCACAGTAATCATTCTTTATTTAAAAAATTAAAAAAAAATTATATAAAATTACTCACAGTTTTTAATCATTTTCTATTGATTTAATCCCAGAGAGTTGTTATTCTTTCTTGATATTTTGTTTTAACTTTATACTCTAACTGTGATTTCATAATTCTAAATTCTCTGTAATTCAAGTTGACATGTATATTTTGATAGTAACTCTTTTTTTACTTGAATTCATGCAGTAAAAACGACAACTAGCATTTACTATTGATAAAGCAACAAATGAATTAAACTTTCAAGGAATGCCAGGAGAAAAAGTCTGAAAAGTTTTCTTTCCTTCCATTCACTATTTATAAGAAGAAGAAAAATCTTTAGACTTAAGGAATTTTATTTAAATTTACTGAATTTTGAGGCATTTTTGAAAATTTATCATAAATTTATGTTTCACTTTTTTATGTATTTTTTAATTTTAAGTCTGGATAAACTTTTTCCACGATAATGGAATTCACAAGGAAAGAAAAAATAAAAACTTCCTTATGGGTGAATCCTCTTCCTCATGGACGAATTAATTAAATGATTTAATATAAAAGCATAAAATAATGGAAGCCGAAATGAAGGAAAAAAAAATTCTGTTATCTTCTTATAATTACTATATAGATTCTTCTAAGTTTAAAAATGCTATCGAATGTACAAATTAATTCTAATCTATTGGTAATCATTAATGTTTTCTTTAACTTCAATGAATTAATGCTCTTAAATCTAGACGCCATTTAACAATTTTACCAATTATAATATCAAAGGAATGGAACAAATAAAGTATTACGACATTTCAAGCAATTATTGCCACAATTTTAAAACGACGCAGAATATCACGCAAACTTACATCAACTAGACAATAAGACAATGATTTCCCCATCTCCCACAATCAAAGCATATCATTTTTAGGAGCCCATAATAAGTGAAATTAAAGGCTTGAAATGCGGGATTCTGGATGCAGGAATAAATCTGACATCTTTTCCCCTCGAAATGTGCAACTACAGGCGTCGTAAATACCCTCTTCACTTCAGTTCCATCGGAAGGCGAGCAAGTCAATTTCGTTATGAGTTATCGCAGTTGAATTAAAATAAATGCGACTGGCAGGTGAAGCGTAACGCAACTGGCATGATTATAATAACGGAGTGGGCCGTCAGATGTGACTAATTGACAAATGCTGTTTCCTCAAACAACGGCGACACCTTTGCATCTCCTGTTAAAAGGGCATTGCTGTACAGCAACAATGTATTAAAGCGTGAATGAATCGGATGGAATGAATGGGGAATATGTTTCCCCTCCTGCTTTCACTTACCCGACGAATAAACACATTTTTGTCTTAGAAATGAAAGAGGCGAAGGATAACCGAGGAACTGGAGGGGATCGGAAACGCATTTAAATTCTGGAGATATAGATATAAAAGATAAGGAATTTTTATGCGGATCATCTATAGAGTTAAAATGAATTGGAAAGGGAATTATTTTATCGATTTGTGGATGCAATTAATGGCGTCACTTTTATATGGATACGATCAAATGGAATGAGATGAGCAATTTTTAATGAGCTTCTTAGAATGACATAGCACAGCACGAATGAATTCGTAAGAAATATGTAACAGTGAGTTGCGGAATTAACATGATTATAAAATTCAGCGGAGGAAAGTAAATGCCATGTTTAATTTTGAAGTAGAACAAGAGATGTATTGTCGTGTAAAATTAAGAAAGTTTAGAACTAAGTTCGATTCGATTTGAAGAGAAATTTTAATTAAAATTTCCAGCATCATTATTTAGATACGTTCATTAATTAAAAATTTTAAATGATTTTTTAAAAAATCATCGAATTAAAGAATTTTACCAATGGATCCAAATTTATAACCAAGAGATATATCAAGTAATATATAAGTAATGTAATTTTATGCACGTTATCTTATAGATTATGGGCGATTACAGTACAATAGAAAATTACATTGATCGTAGAAGCGAAGATTTATAAAAAATTATTAATTAAATGGAATTATTAATGTATAAATCACTTAAAAAAGTTAAAAATTGCAATTGAGTTTTAAAATGAATTGAAGCAGAGGCAAATGTTTAAAAACTAAGACTGAGGATTTTTATGGTAAAGGCCTTTATCTTTTCCTTTAATAATCATAGCTATGGAAGAAAAGTTAATACTTAAATAAATCTAGAGATGGTGTTGTAATTTGAATGTAGTTTTTTTTTGTA
The DNA here is from genome assembly GCA_026543865.1 of Argiope aurantia. NCBI lineage: Eukaryota > Metazoa > Arthropoda > Arachnida > Araneae > Araneidae > Argiope > Argiope aurantia. Next base: position 436,461 of record JAPMOR010024236.1, on the reverse strand, counting down.
AGAACTTCAAATGTTTCAATTATATCTTTTTTTTTATCGAAAAAAGTTTTTGTCCTCTTCAAGGAAAATATAATTACCTGATGCAAAGTGGAATCAAACAAAAAAATTCATAATTTTTTTTATATTTATAAATATTATTCAATTGTTCGCCCACTAATATGTAATCTATTTACTATTATACGTCGAAAACCAACCAGTCTAGTTATTCATTTTCAATAAACCAGCAAAATGTATTGAATTCTTCCACAAAACGATATCTAACACATATCAGCGCCATAGTCAGTAAATTGGCTATTTATGCAAATACACTTAATATTTTCACTCTTGATTTAAACGTAGAGAGAGCCAATGAAAGTTGTCTTCGCGAAGCCACGACCTGCTAAAGTAACTAGTTTTCACGAGTTTCTATTCGAAAGTGAGCCTTTTGTAAAGAAACGATTAACCAACCCTTCTCCGTTTCTAAACCCTCTCGCTTAAAAAAAAAGGGGGGGGGGGTAGAAATATTTCATCGTACAACAAAAGGGGATAGAAACCGAAACGCAATCTAGACGGGAGTTGAAAAGTGCTATTTTTTACGGCAACACAATTCCTTTATTTTTCACAGTTTACTCTTTGTATTGAAAACTCGCTTATTCAATTTTCGACTCTTTCCGCTTTTGCTGGAAACAGAGCGGATCCTTCTCTTCCTTTCAAGACTCCGTAAATTATCCTTCTCCTAGCGTTCCATTTCGGTATCAATCAGAGGAAGTTGCCTTCTTGCCCTTGCTGAGCGGAATATAAAAGAGGGAAAGCCCCCCACCCCCTTTATTAAAAGATTGACTTCGGCCATCACACTCCGAGCTGACGGGGAATATGAGTGATAAAACGCGTGAGCTGGGAACGGATGCTTTCCTTCGTTGGATACTTCATCCAGAGACGTACCATTTACACAGAAAGCTGTACTCCAGAAGCGAGAACCAATTGCCTCAATGGATGGAAGGCAAACCACTCTTCCCCTCCCCTTTCAGCGTCGTATCACAATGCCAAACTCCCAGTTTTCTCCCTTTAAAAAAATATCCAGTTTCTCGTTTTCAAATAGAAGTTGCTTCCTACTCTTTCTTATCCATAGCCATTTTCAGACTTCGTGTCACACCACTGAAGATCTCGAAGGAAACAGACATCAGTCTTTGAATCGATAGAATGAGTCTCAGGTTCAGACGCTGGAACTTTTAAGAATAGAAATATATATTTGATATTTTCCTATGCATAAAATCGATGAACGAATTTCTTTAGATAGTTTTTCATTCTCCATAGCTATATCGAGCTTTAATTAAGATCTCAAAAAACCTAAGAAGTTGCCTAGCTTCGGGTGGATAGTCTGGAACTTTAAAAATAAAAATCTTTTAACAATTTTTATGTCTAAAATCGATTAGTATTTTTGTTCAAATAGTTTTTTTTTTTGATAAATAACTTTTGCAATACTTTGTAATCTAAGCAGGTGTAACAGTTTAAATATTTGGAAAATCTTTTAAACTAATCTATCAACTCAGATTTCTGAATTGGTAGATTGCCTGGTATTTCAGAGTTAAATGCTACTAAATCGGGTTGCTACTACCAACATAATTTATATAAAATACTGATGACAATGATTCCTTCGGCATTCACTGTACTTAATTTATGACCATGTATTAAATCACATAATTGAGATATTTTTCGAGATCCGATTTCATTAATAGCTTTACTGAAAAAGTATCTAAAAAAATAGAGCATTCGTAAAGAATTTGTACCTTTTTGTAGCGTTGCTGATAGCTTAAAAAAGGTTGGTTACGAAAAACCTTTATATTTCCATGATTAAAAGTAGAGTATCTTCAGATTTATTAGTAATAAATTGGGAATTATAATCCTATTTACATTTTAATACATTCTTCGAGTTCAGATAGCTCCGAAAGAACACAAGAAAAGTATTTATTTATTCTAAGGAAAAAAACTAACGGCTACGTTCTGAAAATAAATATTAACAACAACAAAAATAAAAAAAAATTGTCATCAAAGAGTTAAAGTCAAAAAAAGTTGCTTGCAGCCTTAATGTATTTGTTGTCCTGAATGATTTTTAAAAACGAAATTCTTTTGGGTACGCTAAGTAGTTACTAACAGTAATAAATGTGAAATAAAACAAATGTTTGAAAAGTATATAATGTATCAGGATATTGATTATCTGTCCTCAGTTCTTAAACATGACTACTAACAAAGAGATAAAATGACATAATGATGCAACGGCTCCCAACATCAAGAAAAGAAAGCTCAAAATGGGCGAAAACTAAAGTTGTATGTGTGATTAAGGGAAGAAATTTTCCAGAAAATTCTTTTCCCAAGAATGAAAAAGACAAATTCTATCCTGTTCATTTGGCAGAGAATCGTCATAAATTATGTGATTCCAACTGCCAACGTCAAGCCGTATTAAAAGGGGGAGGATCATAAAGGAGCGATTTATTTGAGGGAGGGAACTAAAAAAAAGAGGGATAGAGAAAAAATACGTCGGTAACTTTGGTCATTTAGAAGAGGGTCTTGAAGCGTTAGGAAAAGTTGGTCAAGTGTCATTCTCGATGACGTCGGTCCAATGGGAAGACGAGCCGTCCAGGTAATAAAGGTAGTTAAAGTATTAAACTCTGGTCTTGAGAGTCAGCGATTTATACTAGGCCGTGACGTCCCCATATCCGGGCAAATCCCCATTTTGCCGCGGTTTCGCTCCATTAGACGGGCCGGCCAATTTTTCTCGATCAACCCATCGGCGAGCCTGGCGATTAAGTTTAATTCTCGTAAGTGATTTGGCACGTTTTTATTGGCTCCGCTCGCTTCGATGAGGCTATATATTAATCGAAGACGTAACCTCCGAAATAAACGCATTTATTTTCTATACGCTGAGCATGCCTCTAATTCGTAGGCTGGAAAGTGCCCCCCTAACCTCCTCCTAGACGCGAGGATTGTTAAGCCGCCTGTAAGCCGCACATTTGTCTTGTCTAGGCCTGTGTTTGTCTTCGCTGCCTGCCTATTGTTGACGATGGTTAGGTAAGACCTGAGTGTGGGGCAGGGAGAACCAAATGAAGAGAATGAAGATGTAGCTCACGAGCAAAAAATAAAAAATAAAATAAATAAAAATAAAAAATGAAGACGGAAGGGGGAAGAAAGATTCTAGGGTGGGGAAAGCAGTGTTCAAAATGCGCCGAGGAGATATTGCTGATTGATGAAAAGCAAGAACATTTGGCGGAAAATTGAGAGAGCTCAAAATGAAGTAAAAGAAAGGCGATTCTCAATGACGTTCAGAAAAAAAAGGAAAAACTGGAGAAAAGGGGAGGGGGATTGAAGCAAGTTGACACGAGGATTAAGTCTACGATGAGAAGAATAAGATTCGGGCTACGTATAAAAGTAGAATTTATACGCTTTGACGAGGGCTGGCGAATGAATAATGTAAATGACAACCAGTCTTCAATCGATGGATCGCGATTCGATGGAAATGAAAGTAAACGATATTAATCCTAAAAGACTCTCGATCAGACTTAATTTTGAAAAAGGTGTAAACGAAAAAAAGTTTCCCAACCGTTCTTCCAGAAGACGGATTATGGGAGTTTCATTCGATTGAATTTCTAAATGGACCGCGGATCGATCATTAGTGGGAGAGTGCACATCTCGGATTCCATTTACATTAAAAAAAAGTTCATCAGAAAAAAAAAAAAGAAGCCAGATTATTTCCGTTTCGCACTTTTAAAAAGAATCCTGCAATGGAGAGCATGATCATGCCTCAATTTTTAGACGCCTACTTTTCTGCTCAGCTGATTCAATAGGTAGATTCGTTACGATAAAATATGATGCCATTTAGAAAGAAAGAAGGCAAGAGAAAAGTTAACTGCATATAGAATTCATTGCTTTTCAGATATCAATATTGACGGTCGGGGTTCCAGAGAGCTTAGATTTTGATTAAAACAACGGTGAGATATCTTGAAGATTTTTACTTTGCAGTGAACTTGCATGTGTTTGTTAAACGAAGTTATATATAAAAAAATCTTATTTTTAAAATACTAATTAATATAGAATAAATTATTGGTATTTAACTGACTTTATTTACCATAAGATTTAACTGGAATTTATTCTGAAAATAGTTTTAAAAATATTTTTTAAAACTTTGAAATTTACTAGATATTAATGAACCAAATTTAATTATAGCCCTTTTTTATATTCATTTGATAAAAATTCTTAAAATTCGTTTATTTTCATTTTGGTTTTATTAATGGAATTGATAAATGTTCTTTAAAAACAAATCAGCAATCTTTTTTTAATTTTTTTTTTTTTTAGTTTTAACATATAGCTTGAAATTTTAGCAACAAATATTATTAAAAACATATTATCCAGAAAAGTAGTAACTCATAACCCTTCCCTCAATAACGTGGAGTCGGTTTAGCTTCTATTCTAGAATACTTTCAATTTGAGCTATTGCTTGTTTAATTAAATTTAATTAAACAAGAAGTATTTCCATTTATTAAAATACAAGCATATTTTGCATGAAACATGTTTTCATATACAAATTTGAATATTTATTACATAGTGTGATTTTTAAAAATAAAATAATTAAAGAAATGATATTTTCGGTAGGTAATGCACAGCAAAATCGGTAGATAATGCACAGCAAACACGAACTGCCCCTTTTAAACCACAAACGAACAAACATAGAATATATATTAAAAATAAAACTAGGTAATATTAAAGCAAAAGTAAATTTGCAATAAGTTAAATTAATTACCGTGATGTTATTCTTCAAGCGTATTAAATTCAGAAATTCCTTTTCTATTTATGTTGGTAGAAATAACCGTTATTCACTTTAAGGATTTTTTTTTTTGTGTGTGTAAAACAGTGTAACATAATATTATGGTATGGTAGGCATGTAAAAGCATTAATATATTATGAAAATAAAGTCATAAAATAAAAATCATCACAACATTAGGAATCAATTAAATAAGCAAATTCCAAAAATTTATAAGGGAAAAATGGCTTTAACAAATACGATAAGTTCAAATTATTACATTTTTTCAAAAAGTACTGATTGAAAGAGAAAAGGGGCGGATATAAATTATGGAAGTAATCTATAAAATGGTTATTTATGAAAAGTTATTGGTGAAAATCAACCCAAAAAGTGATAAGTAAAATCAACATCAAAATTTAGCTGTTATCCTGTTCAGCCAAATCATCTAGTTGTACAGGTCTCCTCTTTTTTCTTTCTATTATTTTTTTAACTTTTTTTTTTTGAGAAAGTGAGTTAAAACTTTTATATTAAAAATTACACTATTTCGCTGAAAACAAAGATGTAATTATCAAACATTCTTAATAGCAATGATTTCAAAGATCCAGAAATTTCATAATGGAAACAAGGTATCAAACTGACTCCTATTTGATAATACTGGATAGAAATGTGGTGTCAGAGTGACTACGCCCTTCGCGGCAAACGTGGAGTCGATCTGACGCATAATGTTTCGAAAATCATCTGCTGTTTGGAATTAGGCAAACACGGACGGTTCCTGGTCCTCAAGGTCTGCTGATAGCATAGCTAAAAGATCAAGGTCCTCTCTCTACTGGAAATGTTAAGAATTTGATTCAAATGGAAGGAAATATCAGTGATTCCATGTTACCATTCCAGCGTTAAAGATAATTTATCAATTTATTTCGGCGGCGATTTAATGAATAAAAAATCACTATCTTGTTAATAACCGGGATAGATAGTGATTACATATAAATTTCGATTACATACAAATGAATTAAGTTTTAAAATATGTTTGCGTAATTCAAAAATTACAAATGAATTAAGTTTTTAAGTAATTACATACAAATGAATTAAATTTTTAAGTGATTACATACAAATGAATTAAGTTTTTAAAATATGTTTACGTACATTCAGACAAAAACAACAGCAACAAAAAACGAATTATTTTGTTTAGTTATGTTTATATGGCATAGTACAAGTTTAAATTCCTATAATTGTAACAAGAATCTTTAGATAAAAAAAATATTCTTTTGAGACTATTATATACTTATTTGCAATGGCTAACCATCCTTTTTTTTTTCTATTTCTTTTTTATTTTAATTTTAAGTCTTTTAAGTTTTGCCGGTTTATAAAAATACTGAAATCTATCTTCAGTTATACGGCGTTAATATTATTTGACTTCCAGTGATCTACCAAATAATTAATAAATGGCTAATCATCAAGAAAAGAACGAATTAATTAAAACTCGCCCGTATTTTATCTGAAAATATAAATTTTAAATGTAAATAAATATAAAGATAATTAAAAAAAATGTCAGTGGTCAATGGAACTTTATCCATTACAACAATATAGGGACTTCTTAGAGATGAACATTTATTTGATTTCATATTATCTCGTCCATTCCTTACTCTTTTTTCCTGGTAGGGTTGCTCTCGATGACCCCACAGGTTTTGCGCATGGCTTTTGGCTACGATGGGGATTTGATTGCATCTACTTTTGTTTCTACAAATTGACACAAAAATAACTTTTGCTACTCCGTATTACACTTCATTTTCTACAACAAAAGATAGAAAATCACAACCAAGTCCGATTTCAAAAATCTGTACTCGAATTACCACCTGAAATTTAAAATGAGTTTAAGATATTATTTCTTTTAATATGATATTTTTTTCATGCAATGAAAATTTACCAAACGTCTTCTGCAACCTTCTAAGAAAAGAATTAAGAGCAAATTTTCGACAGGAAAAGATTTGTTTTGAATGATTGTATAAGAAATTGATTGACATAAAGTAAATGAAAAACGTATGAATGCTTCAAGAAAAGAAATGCTTTAATATAAAATTCGTTGATTAATTTTATGAATGCAGCAAACATTATTATATAATTTCAAGTCATATTCTGTAAAACAGAGCTTTTTAAATATATTTCTAAACTTCTGTCTCATATCAAAGATCAAGCTTATACCAGTTTCTAAATTTATAAATTTGTAAATGCGATGCGTCTATATCTTGGAGCGTTAAGGTACAATTTTCATCAATGATTTAATTATTCGTTATTTCAAGTATAGATCGAATTAAATATAAATATATTTCTTACCCAGAGATGATTTATATTTCATCCCTCAACAAAATTAACTACAGCCACACCGAATTGAGATCTGAGTAAACATTTAGTAAATAATTACCTTTTTCCGCTTTGAGGATCACAACTTAAAATGGTTATTGCGATATGCATTGTTGCATTCGACGAAGAAGATACTAATATTGTTATTTAATCGTTTTTCACACCTGTTCCCTTTCCCAGGTGTTAAAACATTTTCATTTCCTTTCGCGTATGGCTTTTAAAGCTATTACGAATTTCGATACTGATTTTAAATAGCGCTTCTCACATTATAACAAAAATGAGTAAGGGAAATGGTACTTTTATTTGGCTCCGATTAACAGCCAAAAACAATTTTGTAGCTTAGGCTGGAAACCGAATAAACGCGTTTTTCCCATCAGAAGAAATAAAGTGTTGATAGTGAAGCGGAAATGTATTATCGGAAATATTTTAAAATTTTTGTAATAATCTTACAATTACGAATAAAATCAGATTGATTATTTAAAAAAAATGTTGTCAGGATGTGAAAAAAACACACAAGTAATTGATTTTTAAAGAGATTCTATCTCCCCATAATGTTTCTTATTCAAAGGCAAATAAAAGAAAAATGTTTTAAACCTCATGTGCAATGTAGAAATCGCCTCTTATTATTTTGTATAGTTCTAAGAAGAATTATAATAGATTAATTTAAATGATTTATATTATACTACTATAGATTTGAATTACATTATATTATTATAACATTGGATAAGAATAACAATTCCCTTTATCACAGAAGTGTTTGAACCTATTCTCACCCATTGAATCGAAATAACAATGAAAGATAACCACTGTTTGGGAATTCTTTTTTAAAAAATTAATATATGAGAGTTAAAAATGGTAAGAATGAAATCATTTCCGTAATGTTCATAAGATTAAAATGTCATTAATAATATAGTCAGCCTCCATCTTTTCCAATTACATACATATCCCCAATATACATACATGTATTATATCTATATTATGACGAAACAGAGAAATTATTATTTTTTTAATGCTTTTAAATTTTAAATATCACGAATAAGGCTTCTTTTTTCGAGAAGCTGTTAACTTAAAAGTATCAAATATAAAAAATAATTGCCGAAATAGTTTTAAAAAGTTTGTTCATGAATATATTATACTATTTAACTTTGTTTGGATTTTATTGTTTAGATCTCCTGAATTTTATTCATGGTTTTTGTCAAGACGTTTGCTAAATTTTTGTTAGTTAATCTGCCAACTTAATTAAACCTGCCCTTTAATGGAATCTATGCTCCCTCGGGAAATGAATAACGGTTAACATGACCAAGGAATGTGTGCAAATGAAAAATAAACTATAGAACCCTATTGTGAGAATTATGGAAAAACTTAAATTTAAGTCCATATTAATTAATCTATTTATGTGAAACTATTATTGATGGGCAACAAAATTTGAACCCAATTTTACAACAAATTGTCTTATCGTTGGTAATAAATATCTATTTACTTTCTTAAGTCCTATCATATTCAGAAAAACCATGAAGAAATAAGTAACACGTTTCTATTCTTAATTATTAGAAATATAATTTTAACCATAATACACTCAATTTAAATTGAAACATATTTAAAGAATTTTAAATATTTAAAAGCGAAGAGTAATTGTTGCAATCCTCATGTTTATTTGAAAATATCATTCTCTTTTCACATTCCATTTCAAAACGTTTGCTGTTCTTTGATTAGAATTTTTAGTCATCAATGGACTGATCACAATTAATGATCAATGGAGTTAATTAACTTGACACCATAGTTACACATTAGACATTTCCCTCATATTATCTGAAATTTAACTGCATGTTTTATTATGCTTTGCTGAGCGGTAACATCCCTTTTCTTTCTGCATTTAGAAATAAAATCGCCGCAGCGTATTAGAAGAATACCTGATGAGCATGACTTCATGGTCAGTTTATGCCATTGAAGACCTTCCGAATTGAATGCGTCTAGTTTTCAAGCCATTTCAATTACAATGAGTTCAAGCTAAAATCATTAATTTTTTTGGGAATCAAACTTTTTTCTCCATGTCGCGTCTTGAAGACACACTCGAATAAGAAAAGCGAGGGAAAAGACTAGGCGACATCATTTCATCCAGTGAAACTAATCACTTACACTTTTTCATTTATCAGGCATGTATAGTAGACTGGTTAACAATATGTACACAACTGAAAAAATATTAACGACCGTTTCGACAACTCAACCGAGAAGAGAAACTCAGACTGATTTTAGACTGGAAAAAAAAATAATAAAGAATAAAGAAGAGGAGGAAGAGAAAAAAAAAGTAGTGTTAAATGATTCTTATCACCTGTTGAAAATAAATAATAACTGCTGCCTACCAATCCCTATACTATTTAGTGTTCACTGTCTCGTATATGATAACAGGCTGAAGAATCATCGTTTCACACTGAATACCCAAACGCATCGAAAATTTCTACTAGTATTTTCAAACCATTACTGCCTCTTTAAAAAAAATGGGGATCAAGCGATACGAAATTTAATAAAAGTAATAAAATTGTCTAGGGTTTTTTCCTACTTCTGTCCTCTCAAATCTGCAAATGAAAGCTAAGTCTGGATATTTTTTTTATCAGTTGAGTTTGTGGTTGCACAGTAACACACATATATCTGCTATTAAACTACAAAACAGTGACATAAAAATTTTAGTAAAACGGAATCACATTTGAAATCCTTCTTATATCAATCAGTTTTTGAGCTTTTGTCAGCAAATCTTCGCTTTATATACCATCAGTAAAAATCGAATATAAATGTAATTACCAATAATAACATTTTATTTGTGAAATAATGCTAATCGTCGTATTTCAGCAAAAGTTAGAGTATTTGATATCAGAGTGCATTTCAAAATTTGTAAGGTAAAAAAAATTATTGATGTAAGCATGAGGCACGAAAGGCGTATGAGGCGTATTTCAACCATGTTTGTGGAAAAAATAGGAAATGGAGGAGAGAAATGATTCTAAGTTTAGATCATTATGAAAAAAAAAAAAAATGTAACATACGGAACAACAGTTTTTACTCTCAATTTCCATTCAATATATTGGCATGATTTGGGGTTATTTTTTCGTTAAATCTAAGTAAGCTTTTATAAGATTCAAAAGCAAGAAATCTTTCCTACATATTTAATAAAATATAGTATTTAAAAAAAACATTAATTATTTTCAGAATATTTAGCTTTTGAACTATGCCTTTGAAAAACACATTCTTTTAAATAAATGTATTAATATTTAGATTTACAATATCACAATCTATTAAGAAAAAAGAAGCAGCGAGAAGTCGCTAAATTTAAAACAATTCTGGAATTAAAGCATCTCTTTTATGCAAAATTTGCTGATTTGGCTTTTAAATCAAAGCTATTATTTATAACTTTCAGCTATTGTTTTATGTATTATTTTCGTTTTTATTGAGATGAAATCAACGAACTCGATGTAGTGAAGACGACATTCTGAATTTACAGAAACTGGTTCAAAGAAATAAATCGAATGTTTGCTTAAACGCATCGCATGAAAAAAAAAAAATTCGCTATTATGTTTGCCTTTCTTTCTCACACATAATACTATTCATTTCGTTTATTAAATGTTAATAATTTCAGATTGACTGATTAAATTCTCTTGGACATTCGTAATTTTGTTTTTAATTTCGGGCTTTCCCAGCCTCAAATTTCTTTTCTAGCTGTAAATAACAATTCTTTTATGTATAAATTGCAAAGAAAACACACTTTTTCGGAATCCGAAAATAAATCAAAGGTAAAATGAAAAAAAGTTTAATGATGAAAGTCATGGTGTTATGAAGAAACTAATCTACTGTTGATGTTGGCGAGTCCCAAAATTAAGACCAAAGCGCTTCTAAGGTTACAGAAAAAATGATTCCAGAAAAGAAGACAAAACGTAATTCATCCGGTGTAAAAAGGTTTCAAAATTCTACATCAGTACAGCCAAGAGTGACTTTTAATAACAATCGATTGGAAACGAAAGAAGTTTCCAATGAATTGAAACGAGTTTTTTCACTTTTCTTTTTATCAGCTATCTCTATTTTTCTTTTTCTTTTTTGAACTGTTGTTTGCGAACTCTTCTCTTTTCTTAAGGCATATGCAAGAACAAAGGTGGTTAAGCAGTTTGTAAATGCTGGAGCAAAAGGCAACGTAGAAAAAGAAATCTTAATGCGCGTTATTCAAGAAGTAAAAGAATTTTTCCCTCACAAAAGAAATTCTTTTTATTCGAAATCATCATCTAAAAGAAAACCAGAAATGCAATTTATATTCTTCAATTCACTTCACCGCCGAATTGCTAGATTCGCCTCTCTCTAATTAGCACTTCTGGAATTCCTTATGGTTTATTTGAAGCTAAAAATCAAAAGATAAGAAGAACGAAAAAAAAATCCCTAGCATAATTGCATATTTAAAATATTCATTAAACTGAGCATTGTCAGCTCGCAATGTGTAGATAAGAAGGGTGCATAACCACTAAACTGAATGAAAAGATTTTTTTAGTGTGTCGGGTGAACTTTTTCCTCTCCCCCCGTTCAGATTGTGTTTGTAAGTGAAGCCGATGTAAATTCAATATTTAGCCGTTAGCTTGCGCGACCTTTTTAAATTGGAAAAGAAGTTTACATTGACACAATATCAGGCGGAGATATATATAAAAGAGGACGAGATAATGTCACCCTTTTGTGCCCTGCGAAGAAATCTAATGATTGGAATTTTTTTTTTCAGAAGCGAAGGGAGAAAAATGGTCTTACCCAATGTTGTACGTGCAAAAGAAACGTTCAGCGGCTAAAGCAACCAGAAAACAAACAAATGTGTCAAGAAATAAGAGCGCGCGCGATTAAAAGCGATTGGTCGAGAATAAAAGAAAGTCCCTAATAAAATGTAAAGAGAATGGGGAGAAAAAAACGCGCACATCGTTGAACTGATTTAATCACGAAATATTTACATTGTGTTCTTGTTCCTGGTTTGTTTGTTTAAGCTAGGCTACTTCTAATCCTCGGCGCGATCAATTATTTTTCTATCAAACGAAACTAATCACAGGTCTCGCCTCAAGAAGCTCTGCAAAAACTCATTCGAGATGAAGAGAAACGGAGCTTATTAAGCAAAACTCATTTTACATCTTTTTACTGGATTTCTTCCACTCCGGCCCCTTCGAAAGCATTTAATTAGAGTGACTCTTTGTTTCGGTTCAGATGCCAATCACATGTCTCGCCAGCCACTTTATGACGACAACTTTTTTTTTTTTTTCCTTTTTTGGTCTTCTGCCTGGATCCCATCATTCATAAAATAAGCAAAAACGGGAGGAATTCTTCGAAGGAATTTTTTGGCTATTGTTTACGAGCCGCATTATTTGCTAGCTACTTTCGCTGTCGAACGATGGGGTAATTAAACAGGCACCCTGTTACCTAACAAAAATTTTTTTATTGGGTTTGTTTGATTTACGAATTCTTCTAAAAAGTCTGTTTGAGATAGATATGGTGTTAGGCAAAGAGATGCAGCAGGAAGGCGATTTCTGAAGAGCGTGTTTAGGGTAAGAATTCATTATATGAAAAACTACAAGAATACTTGAGTAAATTCTTTGCGTGTTTTTTTTTCTTTCTTTCTTTCTAGTTTCTACATTATTCATTGGCAGATAAAATTAGTTTTGCATTCTATACATATTTTGAGAGTAATTCTTTCTTTCTTTTTTTCCCTTCTGAAGATTATATAGATGTGTCAACAAGAAATAATTCACAGTTATTCGACAATAAGTTGGATAAAATGTGAGTAAGGATATCAAGTTCTGCAGAATACATTGAAATATTTACGAAAAGTACTCCTTAAAAAAGGCAAAATACTCTAATTCACACCAATCCGTTGTTTTAGTTAAAATACTGAAACGTCCTAAGTAAAGACAGACAGTTTTTAATTAATTATCAAGATGTTATTTCTTGTGTATTTCAATTCGTAAATGTAAATTTGTCCCTTGACTGATATAGGAAATGAAAAAAAGCATTACTCTGCCATTTAATTATTAAAAAAATATTTTAAAAATAATTTTAAAAATATTACTAAAAGCTTGCGGGCAAAGATTGATTGATTATAAAAGCGTTCTTTGAAAAACTGCATTATAAATGTAACAATTTTCTTAAAGAAATATTTTTACTTTTTGATTTCTGAGTGTTGGTATGTTTTCTTTGAAACTTTCTTTCTTTCTTTGAAACTTCTTACTGTGGTTATTGTTTTAGGATTTTATTGATTAACATGTCTGCTGGCATTTCTTCTTTTCAGGTAAACGATAAGATTATAAAAAATCAGACTTTTTAATCTTGTAGTAATTTTCTTATTTTGTTTCTTTGAAAGGAGAATTGATATGAAAAATATCACGGTTTACTGCAAATAAATAAATCGGGGGTAAAATAACCTCAAATTTTTTTCCTTTTTAAAAATTTTACACACAACCGAACTAAAACAAAAAATCATAGTTTCAATATTTTTAAATCATCAATCAAGTTATCAGTAATTCAGCCATTTTGCAAGCTTGTTATCTTATTTTTCTTCGGTAGAACGTGCAGTTAAAAATTGTTTATACCTTATAACTTCTCGGTGAATATCTTAAAATTTTTCGTGAAACAGCAATTCCCGAATTTTTGTTTGGTGAATGATATAACACTTCAGCATCATTTCTGTTCAGAAAGAATTTTACTCTTTTCAGTTCTTAAAAATCAAAGCGTCTAGATTTATTTCTATTTTAGAAAATCTCAAAAAATTGTTTAATCCTCAGTTCTCCTTCCAAAATTAAACGAAATGGCATATAATTAATACGATTAATAATAACTAATTTTTCGAGACCAAAACTACCTTAGTTAATGTTTTAATCTGGTATTTAGCTTAGATTGTTTTTTTTATACAGTATGCAATAATTTATTTTCAGAAACCTACTGCGGTATTCAGTCGACTGTGATAAACAACTCACATTTCAGTTTGCGGCAGCATAGTTCAGTAACGGTATCGAAATTATTGGCTTAGCTAATCATTTTATGTAATCAAAATTATAACTTCTTTGAAACGCTACATTAAATAACTTCGATTCGGTTCATATGAAAAATTTCGCCACAGTCAGCAGTTGTCATACGAGGATGATGTTTATCAGTCCTGCCAAAGGTCACATAGCACAGTACATCGTTCAATTTCTAGAATGATGTACAGTGAGTGAATTCATTTAGAGTATTTTTTATTCTGTTTTCATTATTGTTCCTGTTATGAATCAGCGATTTAATACGCTTAAAATTAATTTTATGCGTAATAGATCGGATTATGATATTTGTTCCTTATTTTCATGTACCCCAATACTAATCAATAAAAAGGAACTTGATGCTGTAAAATAACATATTTTAATGACTTCAATTTCTGTTAAAAGACATACTTTCGATTTTTTTTTCTTTGATTTCAAAAGACCATGCAATGAAAATTTGGAAAAAGTAATTTCGAAACACAGATTTGTAAAATTTTATCTATGCAGGACTTTTTTTTAAGATTAAAAAGTTTTATTTTTCAAACCTAAATGTAAAAATTTCTTATCTGTTAGATATAGAAATATAGACATTTGATGGTTGATTGTAATATACTACAAAGCCTTTTCGATATTTGAGGCTTTATATAATTTAAAAAAAAAAATTAAATAATAAATTGCTATTTTTTTAAATGTCGACCCGTGTATAATTTTTCTTTTGCAAAAAACGACTTGAAAGGCAAATTTAAATTATCAACATAAAATCTACAAGAAAGAAATTCCTTTCAAAAAATAACAGCATTTTTTAATTTATAATCAATGTGTTTTAAAAAAGATTTTAAATAATATTTTAAAAAAATTCGACATAATTAATGTTTTTTTTCTTTACTTTTTTTAATTGTAAGAAAATAATGTTCTACGAAAGAATGCTTAAATGTTGCAATTGTTGAATTTGAAAAAGCAGCTGCAATAAATTCATGCGCTTTGTATGTCAACAGTTCTAAGGAGAAATTTGGTTCACTTACAAAGATTTAATTATCAACTGTGATAAGTGAATTCTCTATTTCTTAAAATATTGGAGTATATTGGTAAAAATCCTTGAGAATTTTAGATAATAAAATACAATAAGTAATCTATTGTAGTATTTTACCAGCCTTATTCATTTATTTTACAATGATCTAGCTTATTAGAGAGACTAATAAATTAGTTGCCAATTGAGATAAATGAACCATTCTCAAAACATACGAGGTGATACATAGGAGTAACTATATTAGTTAGATAGACAAGATTGTGACATAATGACTCCAAAAGAACACATTTTTAAAGAAGTGTCTTACAAAATCGTTTTATGA